>NDXB01005653.1:77283-150493 GCA_002631895.1 Agapornis roseicollis | reverse complement strand
TGTGCACTAGTTAGTAGTGTGAGGGGTGAGGCAAAGGATAGAGAAACTAAGGTGGAACACTGAAGGAGTTACAGAGCATTTGCCTCTTTAGAGTATCACAAAGTAGAACTTTTGCAGTCTCTACTACTCCATGGAGGAAGATCAGTTACTAACATTGCACAGGATACAAAAAAGTCGTATTTCAGCACTGTCTCTTCTTCACAAGCAACTAGAGGAACAGTAAAGCTCAACTGTTTATTTGCTATAATGTAAAGTCTAACAACAGCAATACTGAAATTGTTTTATTTCCTGTTTCTCAGTGCTAGAATTTGCATTCCTAGTTTTCTGAAGGATTATTTTTGATGATTCAGGTGTCTGCATCTTTTGCCTCAAAGATGTAGCTCATGTTTCTCAAATTAAACAGGTGTCTGAGTTCTACACAAAAGTCATCCTCTTCATCCAGCTTTTACTGCCACAATATTTGCACTGTCATAAACCAACTGATTGAGGAAGAACAAGACAATAAGTTAATAGGAAAGAACTATATATGTCTAATACATATGCAAATTATGTAAATTAAGTACACATGCTACTATAAATTAATAAACCCTGAAAGCCTGAAGTAATACATAAATAAGGACTATGAAAAGAAACACAAGGGAGGAAAGCCCACTTAGTCCCATTCCCCTTGGAGATCCACTTCAGAAATAACAGTTTCTCTAATGGAACTATCTTAAATGCTTTATTTGACCTGTGATAGTTTGAAACATTAAATTAGTAACTACCAAAGTACATTTAAGGTTTTTTCCTGCAGTCTGATAACATACAATTCTTCAGTGCTCACTGAGTAAGCGAAAAACAACAGACATAAGTGAATTTTATTAATAAACAGTGAAGTTTTGCTCAAAGCATTAAGAAATCTGGATTCAGCAGGAAGTATGGCATGAGAGCAATTAAAATGTAATTTAATTTTGGCCACTTTCAAAACAGGCCATATTTAAGACCACATGAAAATATTTGGTCAAAAACACTTTTTCCGAGCAACTACATTTAGATAATTTTACTACTTTTGCTATGGATGCTCCTTTTCTTTCCAAGTGACCTGCTTCAAAACACATGTGTTGGATACCCAATTGTGAGGATCTACGTTAATAATTAAAGAACTGCTACCCCCAGAAGAGGGAAACCTCTAGCATAAATTCATCCCAAAACAAGACAACAAGGCTTTGTAATTCAGGTTACCTGTTCAAATTCAATCAAAATTAGGAGTAATGCCTAGTTCACCATTATCAATGTAAGTAAAACAGCTGGTATTGATCTTGTGCCACACACACACCAATGAGACTAAAAAAAGTATATAAAATATCCCTACACAAGTTTTCACTTTCAACAAGTTCCAAGGCCTGGAATTCAGGAGAAAACAGTTGTTTTGCACCTGTGTATTTCACCTTAGCTTCATCTGGCATTTCAATATTCATCTTATGGTTACACCACAGGTAGCCGAGATAAACAAATGTAACACCCCTGAGAGAAATCAAGGTTAAATAAACAGGACACTTAAACAATAAATGAGGAGACCCAGAGTCTACCACTCAGGGAGGGCTTGTGCTCCCATTTCTTCAGATGCAAAGCTGAGAGAATTGTATTTCTTTCTAAGGTGCTTTGTGAACTTTAAGACAGGGATGCTCCAAGTGTTTGATAGCTATTACTCTGCTGGCAACTGCAGCATAATGGGATATTTCCAAGACTAAGCAGTCTTGGAAAATAAAGCTGCACTTTCACATAATTTTTTTTGCAGAAATAGGGCTTTACCAGAGTAACCCAGCCAGTTCACTTATCTCCCACCACTTACCATTGCCAGCATAAGCGTTTGTAAGGCCATAAAGAGTGAATCAAGCTAACAGACTTACCCATGTAAAAATAGTAACTTTTTCTTGGTGGGTTGTTTCTTTTGGCATCAGTGGTGGGTAACAGCAGTTTGATATACATGCAAAACTACAGTCTTAATTGCTCAGAAACCCAACTGAATAGGTGCTCCCCTTAAATGAAGTACAAAAAAGCAAGCATTACTATAGTTCACCTTGCTTTGTGTGGGAGCCTCAAATTCAGAAGCCACCTCCTCTTACAGATATTCACATACCTTCTAAAGCAAGAAAGTTTTGATTGCTCAGGAAGAAATCCATCTCAACTCTGTACCTTTTAACTAGCAACCAGAAACTGTATCCAAGAGAACTGACATCTCTTCTCCCTTGCAGTTTTGTATCGTTAAGTGTGATAGATCTGTTTGTTAATGCAGCAGTTTCTGCTGCTGAAGTTCTCCACTTCCCTAAAGCAACTAAAAAAACCATTTTTTCACTTCTTTTCAAAATATGGGATAAGTAATATCCTCTACAAGTCAAACCGTCAAGAAAAAAAGACCCCAACCTTTTATTTTTACGGTATAATCATGAAAGACTGGACTTAAAAAAAGTCATTTGAATGAAAACGCGGAATGGATGCACGCAACTGTCAATGTCTTCCAAGCGCTTCTGTGGAACATAACAACACAGCTTCGTAATGGATCTGTAACATCCCTCATCTACAAAAGTTTTTAACATACTTCTAAACACTAAGTATGGAATGCCACACCTTAATCTATTTGGGCTCCATCTCTCATCTACTATTGTAAGAAGTTATTTTATACATAATCACAACACTTTATTCGGGGGGGATGAAACAACAAAGAATTTGGGAGACAAAACCAAGTCTGTAGGGGCTTGGTTCAAACCAACAAAAGGAAGCTGTTCTTCAGATAACAGGTCATTGGGCCGTAAAGTGATTTGCCACAGGATGAATTTCCAATGCTAGAAGAAAAGTGGACCCTGAAATTAGTGAATGAACACAACTACACAGAGTCAGGGGAGACTGAGCTGGAAATGACCAGAGGCTAGCTGAACACTGAGAACACTGTGTGTCTGCTCTGCTTGTTTCCAATTTTACATTCTGCTATCTCCCTCAAAAGGATACAGCTCTCCTTATGGAAAAACACATTCCCGGTTATTCCCAGTAGCCACGGCAGATTTATAGCGCACGCAAAAGCGATCTTTACGGTTACAGCAGGACAGCGACCGAGGACGAAATTGCGCGCTGCGCTGGCACAGGCTGGTACCAAGGCGACTCCTGCAGCACAGCAGCGCGTCAAGAGCCACCTGGCCCGGCAGTGCTGCAGCGCCGGGCATACGACAGCCACGAGTATCCCAGCTCCATACCACTGCATGGGGACACCGCGTTTTGCCGCCTAGCTAGCCCCAGGCCGTGACCCGAGAGCGGTCTGGTGCAGCGGCGCTGGGCTACCCACACCGTCGGCCCTCTCCTCCTCGTCCTGGCCGGCGGGGCCCAGCACCACCGCAAGGCCGGAGGAACACTCTCCCGCCGGCGGCGCAAAGCCCCCGCTCCTTTCCCGAGGAGCTGACTCCTAGTGGACAAGAAGCCACCTTCCTAAACACCAACCCTCAGCGGGGGGACCGGAGCCGCCAACGTCTCCCGCGGCCGCGTCCCGCCCGCTCCCGGCAGTACAAGAAGGGCCCAGCTCTCCCTGGGCTGCTGTGCCGGAACGGGCTCGCTCGTACCCGAGCTTGGGCCGCGCCTCGGCCTCTCGCCCCTCACCAGCGGCCTCTGCCCAGGCTCACCGCCGTCCCTTCTTGGCCACCACGGCGCAACGGACATACCTGCGGCGAGAAGGCAGCGGCGGCGGCGGCAGCGCCCCGGGGCCGGGCGTGGGCGCACAAAGCTCAGCCCCGCCCGCGCGGCGACGACCGCCGCGGCCCTCCGCGATGCTGGCAGCGGCTCCTCGATCCCTCCGCCAGCGCCTGCCGCCGCCGCCACGGGCCTCTCAGTTCGGCACCGCCATTTTGTCGGTGTCTCCGCCGCGGAGGGCTTCCCGGATATGGGCAGCTCCCGGCCTGCCTTGCGCCGCGGGCACCCCCCGCTCGCGCAACCCCGACCCGGATGGAGCCCGACGGCCACCAGCTGGGATAGGCGAGAGCTTGGAGCTGCACCGGGAATGGCAACGCGACCTCCCGGGCAGCCGTGGGATCGCGGTAGAGCCCTCCTCACCTACCCCTGCCGCTGCCAGGCTTTCGGCACTGCTTCTGTTTTTCTGTGTCAGAACTGGATTTTCCATCGGGGAGCAGTTTTGCCGAGTCTCCGTGAGCCGGTTAATGCCGCAAGGAAGGACTCGTGAGGGACCGACGTGTGCAAGGCACCAGGAAGGATTACCCACCGCTTACTCCCCCGGGATGGAGCTCGCCCGTTTGTTTTCAGGCTGAGGGTGGCATTTCAAACACAGCGGCACCTCCACAGCCCTGTACACCCTGTGCACCTCGTACAGCCCTGTACGAGGGGAGAGAGAACCCCTTCCCCAGCACACCATCCGTCTCCTCCAGCCGCTCATGCAAGGAGTTCAGCTCAGGTAAGGCACTCTTATCACAACAGATCAAGAACGCTTGTTCTTGCTGACATGTAAGTAAAATATGTGCTAAAGCAGCTTTGATGGAAAATGTCATGGGAGACTTTGTAACATAGCTGCTGTTCAAATCTGTGGTCGGTTGGTCGGGATGGTTTCTTTCTGTCCTTCAGCTTGTATCCCCAGGATCAGTCCAAGTAACTGACAGTTATTTACCCTCCTGCTAAGATGACTGTAAGTACATCTATCCCAGTTCAGTAAGTTGGACCGGTATTCTTGTGCAAAACCTTTTATTAAAAAGAGAAAGGGTTCTCTGCAACAAAACGGGTGCCACACTCATCATAAAATTTAACTTCTCCAACATTGCAACAAACCAGATGTGAAACGCTGACCATGACAAAGACCATGTCTCAAGTTTAGAAACAGTTATTCTCACTCCCGTAGTCACAGCTGACACATCCATCACTTACAACCTCTTAGCTATAAAAACCACGTTTCTGGTGAGGGACGTAGTGGCATGTTATCAAGGTCAAGTTTTAACATGCAGCATCCATGATGAAGCTGTAAATAATCCAAAATAATATCACTAAAATGCTAAGATTCCTACAGAACCTTTCATATTCCACAGCTTTAACAGCTTTCCAATTCTCATGAACTGACATAAAAAGTTATGTTCCCCTAAATATATAAAAACTCAGCTTAAAAAATCTCAGGTGACATAAAAAGAATTTCAAAGAACCCCAAAGTCTGACCTTAGAAATAATATTTGAAAAATATCTTTACCAGGAAAAAAAGTTATAATAAAAATCAGGGGTTTACCTTTGCTTTGCTTTGTATGCATATGTGTATAATGGAGATCGGTTTACAGCAAGTATCTTGCCCTAGTGATTACTTTCCTGCTTTCCAAAATCAAACAGGCACCAGGGAATAAATGACAAGTTTACATATAAGTTACCCATTCTGGAGCATCAATAATGAGCGAGAGCTGTCAGAATCCGAGGTACCTTACATTTCTTGTGCAGTACCAGGACTGCCTGTCCCCCATACGCTGCTAAAAAACTAATGAGTATCATTAAGAATGAACCTGGCATTTCCAAATAGTTCCAGGGGATTGGTACTTCAAAGGGGCACTTCGGTTGTTTCATGCAAAAAGTTGTCTGTTCACATAGATAGCCTCTGCATCGGTACCATATACTAGGCATGGTCCTAAAATATCTAAACTGTTCACAGACAAGGTCTGATTTGGAACTAAGTTGGTGATTTCCATGCGGTCTTTGGTAGGATCGTTGCTCAGCCAGGCACTTACTACAGACTGGTTAATGGTATTGTGGGAAAAATAGGCAGTACTTCTTCCTCCTGAAAGAGAAAAGACAGGGAAGTAAGTTCCAGTTGAGCTTATACATTCTCAGAGTTTGGAGAAACATAGTAGGTATGGGACAGACATAATGGGAATATTTTGCATTTAAGCCAGTTTTCAGAATAGTTAACAGATGTTGTCTCTTTGGCAAATGAAGAATAAACAGCTTAATAAAACCATGAAGTACTTAAGTGATAACAGAAACCTACTACCAGCTCTGTCCTCAGTTAAGACAAATAGGTCAGAACAGCTACGAACTCATCTTGCTGAACAAACAGTGGAAGTATCCAAGAGTTTTTCTAGCCAGATACCAAAGCAAGAACAGATTCAGGACCAAAAGTCTATTTCTGCAGTGTTTTGCTGTATCTGGGGCATCAGCTTTGCTTCAGTAACACTCCCTACCATCTCTTCTCCCTTCTTATTCTGCAGCAAGTGATACACCTGAATTTGGCTGAATTTTTTCCACATAATATTTTACGTTCAAACTGAAGTCTCCCAGTTTGAGAACTATCATTCAGCATAAAATCAGCAAGTGGCTGAAGCAGTGCTAAAAGGGGTTTATACTTAATATACCTGAAAATATGCAGAGTGTATCTTGAGTCAGTTATCCTACTGATTCCCTATATAAAACAGAGTTTTGAATAACAGTTTTGAGGCCAAAGGCGGTAGATGACATCTGAAAGTAGTCTGAAGTGACAAGCAATTAAGCACTCTTGTGACAAGAGCGTGAAAATAAGTGTTTCTATTAAGTCTATCAGATCTTTAATTAAAATCCTGCCACTATACAAAGGGATCCAGTTTCATTTTTTTGAAAATCCCAATTATGACCCTGAATAGTAAACTAATAATTCCAATATCTTATTAACATATCAATTATTTTGGTATTATAACATTGGTGTACCTCCCTCAGCCTCAGACAGTAATGTGACAGCCCTTCATGTCTTTTCTATATACAGATGATTTTTAAGTGAACATGATCCATCTCTGAAATACCAGACATGCCCCTTCACACACTGGACAGATTATAGCACATTAAAAAAAGAAAAAAAACCAAACAACCACAAATAAACAAAAAAACCCCAAAGCAGACCACAAAAACCTCACACAACTGCAAGTCTTACTAACAGCTTTCCTAAAGTGCCTATTGGGGCTTTCTAAGGAAAGAAACCAGCTTTTAATTTTCAGTGTAAGGATTGTGTTATCAATTGGGTCATCTGAGAACATCAACTTTATGTGGCCAACTGACAAGCTGAGTGTAGATTGACTTCAAACATCCTTACCTTGATGAAGGAAAGACGGTTTATCAGATATGTTTGTGGAAGTATCCCAGTGCCAAAGAGATCCATCTTCAGAGCACGTAAATAAGTGGTCAGGGTTGGAGGGATGGAAGTGAACTTCCCACACTGGAAGTATCAAACCAAAATCAAACAAAATCAATTCAGAACAGGTATGAAGTGCTTCACTTTCGCTAATATGACATGGACATGCACTTACAGGAACCTAGGCCCCCACCACAACCTTCCATTCTTAAATGTGTGGGTATAACACCCAAAACCCTATCCACAGTTATTTATAGCAGTTTTCCCTCCTTCCCCTGGGATATAAAGAAAACCAATCAACTAACCAAGAGAGACTATTTGCTGCATTTTCAGTACTGTGAAAATTGTTAAAAGTTAAAATCTTATCTGAATTCAGGCATTATGAATAATTTCTCATGCAGTCTTCCCTACTGCTAAGTTTAAATCTGTACACAGCATTGCATTCCTTCCCAGCACACACATTATTATTTTGTTTCTAAATACCACAACTATGGAAAAGATATTTAAGTCAGTAAAACTTAACACCAATAAATATTTTTACTCCTTAAATAGAATTGTGGCATCAAGTAAAGAAATTTTTAGCATAAAATGAATTGCTATCTTGTTCATATAATGTTACCAGGACAGTGAGCTGTTTCAGCACTGTGGAGACACCAGATGGGGTTGTACTGTCTTCAGTTTCCCCTCCTTCTTTGCGTTTTCAAGTTTGTTAGTAACTGCATTCTTGCTTTACTATCTATGCCTGCATACTACAGCATCAGCTTCTATAACTACTTACATACCTACCTTTCTAGAAACACAGTGATTCTGATTAAAGAGCTGCTTATTATGTCTAGTTTTAGTTTAGATAAGAACAGTCACATACACAGAGAAAGAACAAACTGAAAGCAACTGGATGAAAACCCATTAAGTATCAACAATGTGACTGTTTTCTGTTGTAGCTACACTACCTAATTTTTTACAGAAATTAGAAACTTTTCTAAAGTGCCACTTTCTCCTCCCTCCATTTCAGATACTTACTTTCTGCTTCATGAGCATTTAGCAGGGACACTGGCATGGTACCGTGCCTGATGTCCCATATACTCAGCATCCCATCTTGGCCCCCTGTGGCCACAATATGCTGCTGGTTGGGATGCCTGTCCACACAGTGCAATGGAACTCTGTCCCCTGTCCTGTAAAGGAGAAGAAAGACAAACCCAAATCAACCCAAACACAAATTCTTTATTCAGCGTCTATGTTCTCCTTCCTAATCCCTCGGAGTGTTTACAAAGAAGGTAAGGGTTGACTGCAGCTTCAATTCCTGTAGCATCTGGTCACTACAGCCTGAAGCCACATGACATCTACTGGAAACCAGAGGTATGGCAATAACATGAAGTTGGACAAGAACAGGTTCTGTGCCCCATGGTATACGAGCAGCTACATGGCATCTGACAAGTATACAGAAGTGGGAAAACCTTGCATACAGATAATAGGTATACCTACAATAATAATAATATCATTGTGAAATTCATGTTATGCTTGCAATTTCACAACATACACCAAGAGGGGCACTAAAAAAAAACCCAAAACCAAAGTACCTAAACCACTGCCTATTAACAGCAATGGCAATTATTCCACAGACAACAGGATTTGAATCTAGATCAGTTTGTTTTCTCACAATACCTTATAAAGCAAAGTTATCATTCAGATATATTTCAAATGCCAGAGAAAAACAGAAGCAAATTGTATTTAATTAGGGAGTTCTGGCTTGGGTTTGGTTTTGGGTTGGGTTTTTCTCCCCAGAAAACAAAAGCAAGTGTCCAGGTGTAATAGTCCTTTAAGAGTTAAATCATAAAACAGACCACCTAAATACAGTGCTCTGGCACAACAGTAATTCAGACATTAAGCAGAGTCTGCTTATGGTTATTTAAATACCAAAGAAGGTAAGAACCTTGTTTAAAAAATACCAATCATTTATCAGCCCATTGTCAAGAAGGTATCAGGAAAGATGCACATCACATTGTATGGAGTAGCACAAGCTTCTCAGTAAATTATGTAAAAAAAATAAATAAATTAAGGTCTTACAAAGAAAATATTTGAGATGGCTCATTTCTTTGCTGTCTGAGGTCCCATATTTTTAACTGTCCAATTGAATTTACTGTCAAGATCTCAGTTGTGCGGAGGAAAGTCACAGCATGGAGAGTACTGCTGTCTGCATTGTCTGCAAGAGAGATGAGGAAAGCATCCAGGTAAACCTATGGAATGATAGTCTGCACTTAATTACAACCAAGTAACTCTTTTTAGAAAACAGAACATAGCTTCTTAAACATGGATACAACCTCTCAATGTGTTCAGGGACAGAGACAGACTAGTGTCATGTGAATTTTAAGTCTTAAAGGGTAAAGGGTACCCTGTGAAAACGGAGCCCTTGCTTGCCATATCAAATACTACTGAGACAAATATGTAAGAAGCTATGGTTAATTAGCTCCAGTGGTTACAGAACTACTTTTTCAATCAGTAAGCTTGCTTTCTATAGTTCCTAAAAGATAAGTCAATTTACATGGTTTTCATAACAGTTTCCTTTATATGCTCTGCACCTACTGACAGGAGGCAAGCTATGGAGCTTTTCAGAATGCAGTTCTTTTGAATACAAGAAACAGGAACTCTGGCTAAGAACATTAAGCAGTTGCATAAAGAAGCTTTTGTATTCACTAGCTTTCTTTAGACCTCTTCCAAGATGTCAATGTGGTATCCATCCCTGGCCCTAAAGCCAAACCGGAATTATGCTGTGCTTGTTAATAATTAAATAGCAAAACTTTTTTTTCAGGTCCTTTAGTCCAGTGCTTCTTTTGGACACAGTAATTTACAATGTCAAGCACTTTACAGCCTGAAGTAAAACATTAGAGTCTTTAGGAGAGAACATACACACTTTTATTTTACATAAAATTTTCATCTGGATTATGATGGGTAACACTGTTAAGTCTACTTTCATCTCAAGTATTTTAAAACTCTTTATGTAAGCCCATACTGAAATCATAGGTGAATTTTTGGCTTCAAAAGATGGAAACTTTTTCCCATATCGAGACAGACAAGACACACAGATGCCTGGTTACAGATATTTGAACTGAGTTTTCTTTTCTGCCTGTTATTTAAATAAAAGCCGAGGGGAAGAAAACCACCAGAACACCTTTAAGAAGAAGTGTTACATTACTGAACACTGACATTATAAAGGTTTTAGAATTTTGTAACAGAATAAAAAAAAAGTGATTTAGCAGTGATGCATCTTTATGGCTCCAAAAGATTTTTACATCATCTCTAACTTTGAAGATTTTTTTCCTACCACGAATGACTATAAACACATCAGTTTTGTATCATACTATTAAATCTATTAAATAACAACAAAAATAGCAGGTTACCCCTTTACAAGTATTTCATGAGGTACAAGAGTTCTATCTTCATGATAAAACATGTTGAGGGTACAGCTCAGGGCCTGGGAAATGTCAAGGTGTCACTGAATTTGGAACCAGCACAAAGGATTGCTTACTCTATACAGCTCCATCCTGAAGAACCTGAAAGCATCTTCCAAGATGTTTTCTCTTCCCTCTCCAAGTCTTCTGTCAGTCTGTAGTCAACCACTTTGTACTAGGCCCTTCCATATAACTCCTGGTAAGCTTCACTTATCAGGTCCTATTTTAATTCCTATTTTAAGATTTCCCTTCCCATTTCCAAAAGGACATTTCTTAATTAATTCATATGTGATTTCTTAAATGCCAGCAAACCTCGGTGCAGTCTTAATGCAGCTAAAGCTGATTGATGCTGCCACTACAAAGCAAGCATTTTTACACAGTACTATCAAGTGAGCGCTATGGAAATGAATAAATTGCGTCCTGCACATTATCAGATCTGTATCTAAGCATCTCAGCAATTGCCCAGAGAAAAATACACATTTTTTTGTGTGGACATCTGCTTCCTGTGAGTCAGCAAAACAATCTACTCTGAAACTTGTACCAAAACACTGTGTTAGTATCTCTATGTAACAAAAATCTTACAAATAAAGTAATCCTTTTAAGCTAGTTCATGTTTTCACCCCTCATAGGGGAAGTTACTGTCTTTTGTGTGCATGTGCTAATAAAATCTGTCTCATGCCCTACTTTTTTTTTAAATGCATAGAGAGGCTTCTCAAGGAGCTTCAGGAAAGGACTGTACACAGTTAATAGGATTTATCTTGTGTGTGTATACACAGCCATGCATACACCAGTATTCCCTCTAGAAATCCCAGCCAGCCTCCTCTCTTAATTGACCTAATCACTGTGTGAATTCCTTCACCCGCTGGAGGAAAGGTATTGCTTGAGGAGAAACACAGATGCTATGTATCAGACTGAAGCTTCAGGGAGAAGGTCCTGGTTTAATAATGTCACTATCAAACATGGTGTTACTGTCCTTTAAATTATTTCTGCTTTTAAGTTTCATTTCCAACAGATGCTACAGACTTGTACCTATTTCCATGAGACTAGCATGACAGAAACATTGAGAATAACCATGTATTGACACCTTTCAGAAACATGTTACTCCATCATTTAATCTACTAATTTAGGAAATATGGAGCTTTTTCACTGAGTGAGAAACAATCACTGTAAGCCATGATATTTGGCAAAAGAACATGGCACAAATGGGAGCGTCTGGTCCTTGGTGTTCCCTTTAGGCACAGTGAAACAGATATTTATATATACGAACATCACGAGGTTTAATCTTAGTACAGACAGTGAATTGAAATAACCACTTCACTGACCTCCAGTTATGAAGAACTTGGGACAAAAAGCATCTTGAAATCTAACCAGGTTTCATGTATACTGTCATAGCATTTAACAATTCTAGGTGAAACAGAAGCCTACAGAGAACTTCTCCATCAGTTAAAACATTTACTTGTAAATACTTGAATTAATATAGAAATAGATCTGAAATATGTTTCAAGTATCTGAAGGCTGAAAGAACATAGGAATAATCTGGAGCAAACATGTTTAGCTTGAATATTTAGTGCAATTCACAACTTTTTTGCTATCATTTGAGAAGCTAAAACCCAAACAAATCACTAATTTGAACAGTTATTTGGCATACCTATAGTTCTTACTGCATCCTTCTGGTCAGCTCTGAAGAGGTTTATTCTACCATCTTCTCCAACAGTGACAATTTCTGGTTTGTTGCAGATAACTCCAGTACATGCTGCTCCACCACAGGATGTATCTTGATCCACATGATAATGGGCTTTTTCCCACCGCTGGTTGGCTGATAAAGTCTAAATAGTAATCAGACATGAAGTTCTGCTGTTAAATAACAATCCTGATAAACCAAAACTTCCAGAATACCCAGGAAACCAGAAACAAGCCCCAGAAAAGCCACACTACCTCAGAGGAATGAGACTATTCTATATGAGTATGAATCAGAGATCTAAACTGTCCTCAACTCTTGAGCATACAAATTTCCAATGAATCACTGATTATTTCTTCTATGACCCCCTTTTTCACATAAACTAGAAATTAGAAAAAACATGATTCATGAACTCTGAAATGTGTTTCATTAGATTTATCCCTTCAATCTCTCCTCAGGACAAGGGAAAAGAGCCAAGGCCTTTAAAAAAATACATGGTCAGAGTTAAACTGCAAGGAATTCAGTTTATTTCAGGCACTACATCTTTGTTAGTCTTTATTGTGTCATTATGAGTTTATAAAGTCATTACATATTTATTTGCGGTAATTTATAATCAAAGTAAAAGACTCTGAAGTTTACCTATCTTTCCTCACATGACATGAAATTCAACATGATTCATTAAGTTCATGAGCACAGAAACTCTAACAAGGCAGGTACAAGTCTATTAATACCCACTCCCCCAAAACACTGTACACTCTTGAAGTATGTTTTCAGTGAATTTGGTTACAGATATATACAAGCAGCCACCCCAGTCTACCTGACTCTGTAATCTAACTTACGTAATGAGCGCAAAATGCTTTTCCTTTCCTTGTATGTATAAAGCCAAAGTTTTTTCTAACAGACTTCAAATAAAATAAAATTTTGGTATGCAGATGTAGCTTGCTGTAGTCCTTTTGAAAAATCTTATGTTAAGATCAAAGCAAACTGCATTACTCAGCACAGCAGCTTAAAGCCAGTGCAAGTAACTTACCTGGTTATTCTGATGATGGCGGAATACAGTCACAGTTCCCGTCGATGAAGCAACCACAATTCTCTCTTGATCCAAAAACTAAAGAGAGATAATAAACATCCTATTAGTTGATCTCAGTACTGCGATGATAATTTTGATTTCAGGGTAACCTGAATTACTGAATAGAAAAACTAAACCCACAAACTAACACTGGTTGGTTTTGCCTTAGTTAGTAAGTTTTTAAGGGTTTTTTTGGTCAGTCTCGGGATTTTGACAACTTACTATCACTTTATTTTTCCTAAGTGATAAGCCCTTAAAAATCACAGATCTTTCCAACACAGCTGTTTTACCTGCATGTCCATAACATCACCGTTGTGCCGGATGTCACACAGCAGCTGAGGTTCTCCTTGGTACTCCCCGCTGAGGCCCGCATTTCCAAGGTCTCTAACAGACCAAACAGAGATCCTGTTATCCTGTATGGGAACAACACCACCAATTTTACCCCCGACACGAAGCGGCGGGGATGAGGCGGTCCCACGCCCTGGAGGGAAGGCCGCGCCGCGCCTACGGGCTCGCTACCTCGTTGTCCCAGGAGCCGGTGGCGAAGATGTCCGGGGTCTGGAGGAGGGCGGCGGCGGGCAGGGGCCGCCAGCGCGCTTTGCTGATCTTCTGCGACACGAACTTGGCGCACACGTCCTCCATGGCCGACCCCGCCGCACGCCGGCTCCCGCCCGCTCCGCCGCACCACTGCTGATTGGCTGCGGGGGGACGGCAAGCGCGGAGGGACAGGCTTGGGGCACGGTGAAGAGCGCGAGCGGGCGAGCCGGGGCTGACCATGGTTTGGAAGCGGGCTGCGGGCTTGCCCGGCACCGCCGTATGTAGCAGCTGCCCGGCGCCAGCTGCTGGCCATTACCGAGTTGGACAAGTCGGGGTAACAGCGCGACGCCCCGCAGGGGTCGGGGAGTGAGGGGAACCCTGCCCTGTTCGCTCGGGCCTCGCCAACACGGTCGGGAACCTGCCAAACCGGCGGATATGTGCAGAATCGGGTCCGGGAGAGGAAGAAATAAAGGCGTGAGTGTGCCGGTGCTCTTCCCTGACTGGTCAGCTGGGCCGTCTGCCCCCACAATGGTAGTTACGCACATGAATGGTCTCTGCAGGGCTACCACTTTTTCTTTTCTCGAAATCAGTGGCTTTTACAGCAACTAATGGTCTCTGTTCTAGATTTACTTTTATATATCTGCAAATGATACTCCACTCATCTCTACAGAAATCATAGAATCATAGAATAATTAGAGTTGGACAGGACCATCTAGTTCCAACCCCCCTGCCATGGGCAGGAACACCTCACACTAGACCATGTCACCCAAGACTCTGGCTAGCCTGGCCTTAAAGACCTCCAGGGATGGGGCAGACACAAGTTCCTTGGGCAGCCTGTGCCAGTGCCTCACCACCCTTACAGTCAAAAACTTCAAACTCATTAAGGGGGAAAGAAGAATCACAATTTTTCTTACTGGCCTTAAATTTTTGTTTTAAAAAATGTTGTCAGAATGTTATGTGATGAAGGCTGGAGCTGTGATGGATTTAGGGCTGCTCTGTATACCTTTAAATACATTCTCTATGTTTGATAACTGTAAGAGGTGACTACTGTGTTAGTATGCTGTTTCAATGTAATAGCAGATTTAAATAAACAAATAAATGGAGGAAACAAACACCAGGAGAAAATATGCCTCATCAAATATGTCTGAGGTAGTCAAAAAGGACTTTAAGTCTCGACAAAGCTGACTTTGGGCACTGGGTCCAAACATATTAGCTGAGACATTAAGGAGCATCTAGGGATCAATCTTAAATGTAGCTAAGGCTAGGAGTGTGAATGAGAAGCAGGAAAACTGAAAGCCTGCCTATCTCTTTGCCAGAGGTTAGGGGGCCTGGGAATGAAGGCACTTACTATATCAGTGGATGTATTAGGGCAGGGTAAAGCTAATTCCGAGCTCTGTTTGCTTGTGATCTGCTTTCCTCCATGTATCGTTCAACAATATTTTAAGAAAGTTATTTGCAGATACCAAAATAATATTTACAGCTGGTCATAACTCCTGGAGTGGTGCCCTGTTGAATCTCTTGAGTAGGTGCAGTCGCTGTGATGGATACTGCAGATCAGATACAAGAGCAGAGTGCCAGGGCCCTGAAGGCTTTCACAAGCCCTCACCTGAGGCTCCAACCCACTCTTGGACTGAGCTGTCTTTAGGAGGGCCTGCACCCAGCCATGCCCCTGTCTGGGTGACTGGCTTGATGTGGGACCTGACTTGTCACTTAGCTTTTGCTTGGTGGCAAAACCATAACCACCCCTAGCCCTGCTCTGCTTGGGATGGTGTCTTGCTGTGTGGTATTCTCATCCCTGGCTCCTGGCTCACCTTCACTCATGGAGGGGTCCCACTCCTTCTCTGCCCTAATGAGGAAAGACTGGGTCCTTCTCACATCCTTTCTGAGTGCAGGACTGGGAAAAGGGAGATGCTGAGTTCAAAAGAATGTAGACTTCTGACAGGGAAATACAAAATGAAGATACACACCAAACTGGCTAGAGTTTAGAGGAAAAGATGAGATGAAGAAGAGTGATGAAGTTAAAGACAGAATGGAAGCAGGGAGAGGAGTTTACATGTAGAAGCCAGTTAGTGTGGGGTTTGGAACAGAGCTGTGGAAATGTTCCGCAGGAACATTTAATTTCACAAGGAAATTTCTGCTTGTGGTACGTATATGCAGAAGCAGATGGGATCAGACAGTGATGATCAACTTTTCATATGCTTTAAATTCAAAGAATTTGAAAAATATAATGGGTTCATGAGGTGGGAGGGAAAGGATGACACAGAAATAGTAGCATGGAGGGGTTTTATATAAACGTATGTAAGTACTGCTAAGGGATTGAGATGTGGGTGAATTTGCAGAAAAGGAGAGAGATCCGATGTGCTTACAATTAGTGGGATCTCCATGTCAGAACAATCAAGTGACAGCCCACACTGGCTGCTGGCATTTCCATGGCTCCTCCCTAACAGGATTATCCATGAACCAGCTCTCTGGAAATGGCTGTACCTGTGGAAGTTGGAGATGCTTGCAACTGACAGTGAGCATCCAGGGAGCAAGATGTTTACACTGGTTTGGACAAGTGAGGGGAAGAGGATAACAGGAATGCTGAGTGTCAAAACAGATGGAGGCGTTCCACGTGAATGCTAATGGCCAGAAAACACGTTGGTTGGTTTGTTTGGGTTTGTTATTTATTTATTTATTCAGCTTGTCTTTTACTCCAGCATGGAATGCCTGTGTTCCTTTTACTTTTATCTTAATGGATATGGTTTTAATAAGATTAAAAAGTGCACTCGTGGCCAAGGATTATAGAGCAGAAAGAGCTAAGGACGCTCACATTTGTTTACCCCACACACGGGTGAATCCTATTGCTATTGATACATGTTGGTTTCTCAGGACTCCTTGAGAGAACTTGGTTTGTCTTAAAGCTCATGGAAACCTGCCAAGCCAAATGCTGTTTCCTTCATACATGCCTGGTATCCATCTAAGACATTCCAGAAATCACTTGGGAAGGCTCACAGTTAATGTTGTCATTCTCTGAATAGTCATGCTGAGAATGTAGCCAAGAGATGGCCAACAGGTACATTCAGTCCAAAAGCACCTGGGCAGGTCTGCATGCTTAGGAGATAAAGGTGGGCTCTCCCTGTGGCCTGTGACAAGCTTAACGCTAATTCAAGCTTGTATGAGTAAGCAGCATCAGTTTGTATATAAATGGTTTCTCTTGTGTTTCTGGTCTCCCAATGGGGTAAATATCCCTGGAATGCTTTTAAACATGGGCCAGCTAGTTTCTCGCCAACATCCTCTCTATGTGAGAGCAATGCAGTTTGCTTACATCTGACAACAGAAGATGGTTTTTGCATTTAAAACAATGAAGTACTTTTGTGTGTGTATTTTTACAATGTCTGTCTGTTCTCTGTACTTGCTGCCCTTCAGGAATTCCTATAACTCCATGGCTTCTTTCTCTCCAAGCCCACTGGATGCACAGGGAGACCTTTTATATTCTGGGGTAGGCTGGGAGCCCCTCACAGACTGTAAAGCACTTGCCAAGTCATGCTTAGGAGAAGTTAGATGGAGAATACCAAATAAAGCAGTGGATCTGCCTCCAGGAGTAAAAGAACCATATGGGAAAGGTCTTGGAAGTCTATAGGTGGGACCATGGTGTACATGGTGGGACTGTGCTGGTGTACGCATTGGGCAACAGCCAGATTTGCCCTGGGCTAACTGCTAGCCAGAAAATCAGATTCCCACCTTCATGTGAACCAGCAATGAGATGGAGAATATGTGTTGTGTGAAGCTGAAACAGACTCATCCCTCCTAGGGTAGGTTTTTGCACCAAAGATGATACCTGTGTCTCCCACAACATTAGGCTGTGTGTCCTTGTTATCAGAAATGCTTTTAGGAAACAATGCAATATTTGAAATATCTGCTGGATGATAGCTTATTTTCTCTAATGTTTATACAATGCACTATTGATAGGGCCTACCTATTCATATTTATGTATCACTATTCTCCCTTTTCAAAAGCAAAGAACTGAAACCTGTGCTGTTGGGTACCACATAAATGACATACCTGTGCTGTTGCCCCCAGGTAAGAGAAGAAATACTGTACAATTGCAGTCCTGGGCATGTGGCAGCTTGTTCATAGAGACCAGAAGGGGCACAAAGGCAAAAATCACAGCCCTGGCAGCAGCAGGCTCCCCAAAGCTGTTTGCTGTTGGAATTTGCTATCCCTTAAAAACAGTAGAAACACATATAAATAACAGTTGGCAAAGGAATATAGCTGGTAAAAGTAACGATGAAAGAGGTCCTAAATGAGGAATACCTCATGACCGTGGGAAGTTAATTCTGTGGGTTTCTGCATTACAATGGGATGAACCAGCAGTGCTGTTTTTCCCTTGCGACTACGACTTCATCGTGTGCTTGTGCTGGGACAGAGTAAAAGCCACAGCAGAAGTAGTGCTTTGGCATTAAAATTCTGAGTTACCGATTTTGTGTCCTAGAAACCTGTTAAAAGGCACTTTAATTTCTAACCTCGTCCTGTCACAGCGTCGCGCCACAAGATGCTGCTGTAGATCACCTGGCAGCGTTTAGCTATAGACGCAGGTGCCACCGCCCTCAAGCCGCCTCCCTTCGCCCTTTTCGGTGCCGTTTTCCAGGTGATACTTCACATGCCCCTGCCCCGGCTGCCCGCCGCTCACTGTCTCGCACCGCCGGGGCAGGGCGCGGCACCTGACCAATGGCAGCCTACAACACGTAGGCCTGGCCCGCGCGGGCTGGTCGCTACCAATCGGCGCGCCCTATGCACAGCACCGCTCCGCGGGACGGCGATAATTGGCTCTGTCGCAAGGGCGGAGGGCGGCGAGCTGGGTCGGTACCTCTGTTTCAGGGCTCCCTTTCTTCGGGATGGGGCATCTGCCAGCTCGTTTCATGGGAGCGGCCAAAGCCGGGGACAAGGGGCCACAGCGGTGTAGGAGAACTGACGTGCTTGTTGCTAGCTCATTCATTAACAAAGCTCCTGAGTTCGCAGACCCGTCCCACACCGTGGCCGTGCCGCTTCTGAGGCAGGCACAGGACCTACGGCCCCTGCAGCCAGACTCGCGCCCTACCACCGCGACAGGCGCCGTAGACTGCAGCTGTGGGGTCGGGAGGGCTCCGGGCCCGGGCCGGAGGTCGCTACCGGCACCAGGGATTAAGCGGCTCGTGCGCCCCGCCTTCCCGCGCGAGTGGCCATGACGTGCTGAGGCAGCAGGAACGGTCGTGCGTTACCGGGTACCCCCGGTGGTACTATGCGGGGGAAAGCGTGTAGGCCAGGCCCGTTCCCCCGCGCCTGCTGGCAGTCCCCAGGCACCGTCGGGGCTGTAGTTGTGCGGCGCGCCGGGATCTCCCCACGCGCGCTCTCGGGGGCAGTGGGCGCGCATGCGCCGGGGCCGGCAGGGGCTGGCACGGCTACGGCGGCGGCCGGAGAATGTCGGGCGCGCGGGGCGGTGGGCGCGTGGCCCCTCCCCTCAGCGGGCGCGCGGCGGCAGCGGCGGCGGCGGGAGGGGGAGGAGGCGGCGGCGGCGGCGAGGAGGCGGTGCCTGTGTCGGCGCTGGAGGTTGTGTCCTTCCTGGGGAAGCTGCTGTGCGCAGTCGCGGTGCTGAAGGCGGCTCTGTACCTGCTCCGCAGAGCGTGTCTAGCGATGGCCTGGAAGTCGGGAGGCGCCAGCCACTCCGAGCTCATCCACAATCTCCGCAGTGAGTCCCGGGCTGGCGGCCCCGCTGCTCGCTTCAGCCGCGGGGTGACCGTTACCGGCCGCTCGGCCGCGCGCACTTGGCGTTCCCGCGGCGCCCGCCCAGCCGCCAACTGTCAAGGAGCAGCGCCGGCGGGGGGAGGAGGCGAAGGCGGCGCCCGGGCGGGGGGTGTGTGTCTGGGTGTCCGCAGCCCGACGGAGGGCGGCGGCCGCTGGTGCAGGGCGGGCCCGGACTGTTGCGGGAGGAGATGCGGCGGGAGGGGCGGTGTTGATGGCGGTCCCGAAGGGGAAGCGCTACGCGGCGGCCGTGGCTGCTGTCAGCCCGCCGCCGCCTCCTCCCCGTCGCGGCCCCGTTCCCGCCGCCTCGTCCCCTTCTGCCCGTAACGCTCTTGTGCAAGCTCAGGCGGGGCCGCGGCGGCAGCTCTGGAGGGCCCGTGATCCTCCGCACGCAGCGGGCTCAGCGTCCCCCTGGCTTCGCTCCGGGCGCCTGTGCCGGCTCAGCACGGCCGCCGGGCGGCGGGGACGGTGCCCTGGGGCCCCTCGCCGGGCGGGCAGGGGAGCGGTAGTGCCGGCAGGCGCGCCTACACCGTCCGTTGGTTTTTCCGGCCCCCGCTAAACGCAGTGCGAGCTGTCCGGGGCTGGGACTCGCGCCGGAGAGGCCAGGGTTGTTTTTGTTGGGTGGAAGGGCCGTGTGGCAGCAGTAGTCCACTCGGGTGCAAGTTCTCGCTCTCGGCCCCAACCCCGCGCTGCTCTTTTTGGAGAGGTGGGATAGGAGAGAGGAGCTGTCGATATTACACGCTCTTGCTGCCGCCGAACTTTACGGCGGCTGCCTGGTGTTGGGCGTTCCTTGTCCTTCCCGAAGGTTTGTGCTGTCCCCGTGCTGAACGTGGAGGGTGTTGGGCGGATGCTGCTCTTCACTGGTGTTCTTCAGTGCATCCTGGAGTCTGCTGGATCTCCAGCGGTGATCCAGGCTGAGAGGACAGGCTGATAACACCTTCTCTATTCAGAGCTTACAATTTTTCATGTTTGCCTCGGAGTAATCTGTATTAGATATACTTGTAGTGTCTTTACTCCTGGTCTTTCTTTTCCTCTCTTCAAGTGTGTGTCCTAAACATGAAAGGCTGTAGATTTGGATTCTCTATTATACAGTTGTCTCCTATTTTAGTAATACTGCAAGACCACAGACAGAGTCATCTGTTTGGTCTCTTTGTTATTTTGGAGACAGAGGAGAATCACCCTTGTTGCTTTCTCTAGTCTGCTTCTGTGAGATAATCTTGTATTTTCCAGTATTTTCTTTTGCTGCTCTTCTGAGACCACTTCCATCCAGTGGAGCAATAAATGCTGAAGTGACTTTCAGTTTCACTGCAAAAGCTAACAAATAAATAATAACTTCTCTAATTGAAAGAGTTACAGTGCTGTTTTGTTTGTTTGTTTCTTTCATTTTGTAACTCTAAGGTCTAGAAATATTGTTTCAATGAAATTCTATTTCCTTACACAGCAGGGAAAAATTTTCTGACTTAAAAATGAATGTCGAGCTCCAAAATACATCCAAAAAGTTGTTATTGCCAGAATTGTTAATGGCTCTGAGAACCTGAGGGCAAAACCAATTGTTTGTTGAAGAAAACAATGACAATGTTTTTCAACACATGGAAACTGTTTAGGGTTTTGTAAATAATAATAATGAAAAAGCTAAAAATCATTACCAGTACACAACAACAGGAGATTAAACTAGCGTGTTTAATATCGTGGTCTCAAATTGGAGTTGTTCTCAAATTGGAGAACTGGAGTTGTTTAGCCTGGAGAAAAGGAGACTCAGAGGTGACCTTATCACTCTCTACAACTTCTTGAAAAGAGGTTGTAGACAGGTGGGGGTTGGTCTCTTTCACCAGGCAGCAACGGACAGAAGGAGAGGACACAGTCTCAAACTGTGCCAAGGAAGGTACAGGTTGGATATTAGGAAGAAGTTTTTCATGGAAAGAATAATAAAATATTGGAATGGTCTGCCCAGAGCGGTGGTGGAGTCACCATCCCTGGATGTGTTTAAAAAGAGACTGGATATAGAACTTGATGACATGGTTTAGTGGAGGTGCAGGGCATGGGTTGGACTTGATGATCTTAGAGGTCCCTTCCAACCTGGTGATTCTGTGATTCCGTGAAAATATGTAGTGACGGTAGTTGCCTGCAAAGTTAAAGTTTGTAATTTCCCTTCTTTCTCCCCTTCCCGCCCCCCCCTCCCCCCGTTTTGCATATGTATGCCAAATATTTTGAGGGGTGTTAAAGAGAAGATTGGAAAGAAAATGGTTTGGAGGCAGAGAGCCGTTTGATCTTGCAGCAGGATTGTGGTGTTGGTCTCAGTGGGGCTCTGCTGAGGCATAGGGTTTGATCTGTGCAGAGCAGTTGGAGCATTGAGATGATAACTTAAGTAAGAGTTCTCCAGGTGAGATTATACCTTGTTGCTGAAGTTGGGAACAACTTTTGAAGAAGGTGTTATTCTTTCAGATACATTTTTAACAAACTTAAAAATCATTGGTTGAAGAAAGATTAAAATGTTCTGGAGAATTCCTTCTGAGTAGTAGAAGATCTCTCAATGTCTTTATCCTCTCCTTTCCTCTAAAACCAGCTAAGTAGCATAGCATTTCTGGCATTTTTATGCTAGAAGTAAGAATGAAAGGCAGATGAAGTTGTCCAAGTGTTTATCTCGTAACTTAGTAACTGAATGTGTAATTTAGTGTGTGATTTGCATAAGTTAAAATAAACAAAATAATGCAGGTTGTAGTGACACAGTATGTGTTCTGCACCAGAGTCTGGGTTGAGAGGTTCTTGCTCCTGCCCTTGCACCAGGAGTCTGCTCTTCAGTGTTCTTACAGAACCGCTTGTGAGGGAGGCAGTGTTGTAAGACTGGGTCACTTTCTCATTACTTCTCTTGTGAAACACTGGGGTTTATACCCTCAATGTCTGTAACCCATTGTGCTTAGAGAAGCAGTGAACGTTGTTACAGGTGTAAGTGACTGGGAAAAATGGGAACTTCTTAAACTGGTTTTGCTTCCACATAAAAATATCAGTAGAAAACTGGTAGGCTACATATTCTTTTCCTTGAAAATAGCACTGGAGATTTTTCTTCATTATAAGTTGTTATTGACTGTTACCAGCACTTCTATTTTGTGGCAATACAGTTCTCCGAGTTAGTGAAACTATACAAAGATATGTTCATTGCTCATTTCACTGTAACAGTCATTGTTTTAGAGCAGTGGCAAGTGCTTTTGTGTATTTGCTTGCAGATTTAGGCAGGTATTCTTTACAAGCCTTATGCTTGTTTCCATGTCTTGAAAGGGACAAACTAACCAAACAGGCCATGGAATGCTGCATGTTTTTCAGTGCATACTTAGAAACAAGTGACTGAAGAATGATGCATGATATTTTTAAGACAACTTAATATGCCAGAAAATAAGAAGCGTTAAATTCAAAACCATTGATCATATTTTAGATGTATGTAAATTAAGATTGTGTTAACTGGTTCTTTGTTGTTGGCATATTTGTTTCCACTTGATGTTAGACAAGTTGTCAATTAATGTTAAAAACATACCCATTCTTTCTCACAGCAACCCCAAAATTCAGTGCAACAAAGTCCAAGTCCTCAGTCATTCAGGGGATAAAAAAAAAAGGAGAGCATGTTTTTGGCAGCTTATTTCTATCCCAACACTTTATAATCAGTCATTTTAATTTAAGGATGTTTCGTTCTTTTGCTTGTTTGAAGATTTATTTTTTTTTTAATAGTCTCTGTATTTAATGGCATAATATTTTCTTTCTGGTAGTCTGAAGCTGCCTAATAATCCTTAGTACAATGGAAATAATTTTGCAAATCTGCCTCATACAGATGACTACCAATGCTTGTGGCCATGTTAAAAAGATGGAATCTTGTATGTTTTAGTTTCAGTATAACTCTAAGCTTTTCATTTAATGCTACAGTTTCTTTCATCCTGATATAGTATCAAAAGCTCACTTAAAGCTGTTAGTAAACTTGGAAAGAAATGCATAAAGTTTGTGTCCTTTTGAATGATCGTTTGTGTGCTTTAATCAAAGTCATGTTTGTTAGCATTACGATAATACTTTTTAAAGTAAAATATTTTCTTAACACTGTTACAAGGTGAGGTTCTCTTTATTAGTGTTTTTAATTTTGTTTTAAATTACCAAATTTTGGCAAAACCAGAGTATAAACTCTTTCAGAGCTTGGGACCAGTAAACTTTTGGAATGACATCCCTCCTGGACTGGTTAACTTGCGAGTTATGTTTTAAGACTTAAGAACCTGAGTAGTGCAACACTGGAGTTGAGCACAAAATAGTTTTAAATGCTTGTACTGTCAAAATCTGGAAGAGATGGTCAGACAAATGTAACTTTATAAATTTTTCCTTCTTTCTGTTAGTATGAGAGCTTTGTGTCATTTTGTCTGAAGAGACAGGGTCATGTTTCCTGTATCTTTTGATCTTTCTCAGCTTTTGCATAATTCTAGTACCTGTTTTAATGTTACCACCTTCATTAAAAACAGGCTCTTCATGTGGTCTGACTGCTGATCTTGACAATATTAGCCTCTCTGAAAACAGATCAGCAAAGTGGTGTAAGATATGCAGCATCTGCCATTAAAGATCTGCTACACTGTAAAAGAAGTTTTGCCTCAAGCCTTACTGTGAAGGGAGCTCCTTATCTCTTTGTCCTATCCAGCTAAGTTTATCTTACCCTCTGCAACAGTTTTTAGTTACTGCTGGTGGTTGTTGCCACTTTGTATTGCACTCTTCAGTTTTGACACTACATGTAATTTATAAGTGGAGTTCAGCCCTCTCAAATCAGAGGGATAAAGGTGTGCTCAAAGGTGAAACGTCTTTCTCATCTGCACACAGGTATTAGATTCTAGGTAAGTGCAGTGCTGTGTTCTTGCATGCTAAACACAACCTTAAAGTCACATTCTTCTTTCATGTACTCCCAAAACTTTTTTCAGTCAGTTGCTGATACAGACTTAGTCAAAATTGGCATAACTGTTGCAATAAATATGAGTACCTTATGGATGGCCTATGTGATAAAGATACGCACCAGGGGACTGTGAGCCAAGAGCTAGCATGGTTTTCTCCACCCCCAGAGAAGAAAATGCTTAATGCCAATTTTGCAACATTGGCTTATAGTATGAAGGAGCAATACAACTGTGATTGCATATGTCTAAATTGGTTACCTGCAGGCTTTCACATCCATGACAATTAATACAGAACTCTTACCCGTTCTACCAAAGTGGGCAAGCTGTTTATGCAGGTGATCATTATTAGATAGGGAAGGGGTACTCCTGGAAAGCAGGAGTGAAATTTTGGAGGGTAGGTTTGTATTTAACTGAATCTTGAGGCTGCACGCTTGTTTGTTGTGGTGAACATAGTTGTTTGTTCCCATGTATTTTTACCTGTGCATGTTGTAGGTGCTATTTTTAAATTTTTATTTTATTTTTAATTTCTGCCTTTTTGAGATTTTAATGGGATTTCATCTTCGTGTTTAATTTCTGACCTTAAGATTACTTCTGATGGGCCCTTACTTTCCTCAGTCTTTCTGTTGTGTCTCAGAATGACAAACTGTCAACTAATTCCCTCCAGTTAGCTGTATGCAATGTTCTGTTTGAAAAATGTATTATTGTGAATCCAAATCATAGTGCTAACAGATGTGCAGCTGAATGTTTGAAGCAGATACTCTGAAATTAGCAGCAAAGCACAAAAGGTTTGTATGTATCAGTGGTTTAAAAATCCCTACCTGTTTGCAAACACCTACTTCCAGTTTCTTTAGCATGAAGAACTTTGTATGTTTTGGGGCAAGTGTCCTTTATTGGACTTTGGGATGCTGATCCATCACTTCTTTTTCAAAGTGCCTTTTTTGTCTTCATGATTTACAGTGAAATATTCCTGTGCTCATTAAATAAAATTATATTAACTGAATTGCTTTCTGTCTTATTTTTTCTTTTCTCTCCCCACACAAAAAGACCTTAAAGACATCAGTCGATCAGCTGCCTAAAACCAACCAATGTCATGTTGCTTAAAAATCAAGATGTGGTTTTGTTCTAGCCCACTTGCCTCTTGAAAGTTGCTAGCTGTTTTACGTGGGTCAGATGGAGACATCTAAAAACTCTGATTTGTCATTTGAGTAATATTAATCTCCTTGATCCCATCTTTAGTAATATAGAGCTCTGTGCTTTGCATCATGTTTTAAGTCCTCTGTATGATTTAAAAATACCACTGTTACTCAAAAGGCATCTTCATAAGTAAAGTTCTCTGGAGTGGTTATGAAGAAAGTAATCTGGGGAGAAACACAACTATATGGATGCCAAAATAGTCCTACAGTAAATGGTTTTTGAATCTGCATGAGTGTTGTTTATGTAAAGCCAGCAACAGGAGGTGTTTGAGTAGCTGTTTATAGTTTGTATAGTAAGCTTGTGTGCTGGATCTTATCATGTGGCAATGAGACACCCTCCTTCTGATCTGGAAGCCAGTGTTGGTGTAAGTGTTAACTGCTTGTATTTTATGGTTTGGTTGGAAACTTGTTTGATCAACAGTCAGAAAACCATCAGTGATGTAGGCAGTTCTTTGAAAAATAAGCACTTAGTAATGTGTTTGCTGCTGAAGAGAAAGGTACGTTTTTTACTTGTTGGGAGTCTATGGTGGCCTTTCAGACCTTAGCTCTTTTTTATCTTGCTCTCTGACAGTCCACTGCCCAGTTTCGCAGGTTACATTCAGCCCTGGTATATTTCCACCTTCAAATCCAAGGGCTGCTCTGTGAGCTGTTTTTCCTGTTTTAATGGTGATTTTTGTGGAAAAGAAACAGACCAGAGTGAGTTTTCAAAACAAGCTCCAATTATGTCAAGTTGTCATTGCCGCAGCCTTTACACAGAGTAACTCTTGAACTCTGCAGGCCTGGCTCCATTCTTTAAGTGGTTACTTTTCAGCTTTAGCCCTCTGAAGCTTAGGAGTTTTGCTGATATAACTCTGATAAATCAGAGAGTTTGTGCTTGATTTTAGCTGTAAGCTGGTGTATTTGTGCATTAGTCTTTGCATATAAACACTTAATAATTTAGTATCTGATTTGTTTGCAGCATTGATTACTGGAATCTTAAAAAACCCACCAGTTTTCTCAAAGAGCGTTATTGTTGGAAAGGATAATCAGCCTACGTACATTTGGTTGTGAATTACTTTCCTGCAATATATAATTTCCTTTTAAGATTTAGAAAAAGTTTTGCATTGACATTTTGTTAATAAATAATTTACTGCCAATTGTCTTATTTTTTCAGCACCTAGCTATGGCATGAACTTAGAAAGTTGTCTTTGCAATATGAACTGCTATTATTGCATTCTTAGGGCATATACTTGTTTTCTGGACTTCAGAATCTGATAGATATTTGTTCTAGACAGAATTAAGATCCTGGCAGTTGGTCATCTTGGGACTGACTGTTGCAGGAAGAAAAGGACAATTGGAGTTCAGTAACCTGCAGTTGCAGTATTCCTCTATATTCAACCATGAGACTAAGAAAGATCCTTTTTGTTATCAACACAGAAGAAATCACTACAAAGTCAATATTGACTTTACTGTTTAAGGTTTGATTTCTTTTCTTAATTCCCACCTAAAATTTCTTGTTGTCTCTGTTATATAATAAGCAAATTTGGAAAGCAGACTTAATCTATGGGGAATAATGTGATGCCCTGTAATTTCACATTCATAGCTCAGAGGTGTATTCTTTTATGAAGAGGGAGTGTTATTTGATAATTGAAGTACCTGGCTGAGGCATGAGATCCAGCTTCTCCCACTGGTTCAGCATGGGACTCTGAGCATGGATTACTTGCTTAACTTTTTTATTGGAATGGAAAAGATGACACTCGTTAAAGACAGTCCAACAGTCAGTAAATAGAGTGCTGAATGAGAGCAGCTGAAATGCTCAGAATTTGTAGACTATTAGAATAATAGTGCCTACTGTTTTCAGGTTGGTTTGATTTTGGTTTGGTTTTGAGATTTTTTTTTTTTTTTTGTAATTTATCTGTCAGTGTAAGCGTCACACTTGGTGAAGTTATACATGGACTGAAACAAAGTTTTGTGCTTTGCTTTGCACAGATAGCCACAGACAATCTCTGTCAGAGCTCTGATTGAACAAGTTGGGGGAAGAATGAGTAAAATATGAATAAAGTAATAGAATAGAGAAAACAAAGTTTTTGAGTGCTGAGAGATGAATTTACTTACATTCCAAGCAAAAGATGACAGGAGTAGATGAGAGGTGAGGTGGCAGGCACGGAGTTTGCAAAAGGTGGAAGTGGATTATGGGTAGTGTGAAAGAAGAGGTTTGGAAGAAGCCTGCAGTCGCAGTAGTACAGAGAAAGTTTCCTGGAAACTAGAGGAGGTTCTCAGCCCTACAATAGGGCCCTGCACTTGCTCTTTCAAGCTGGAAGCTTGGTTTTCATATTCTCTCCATGTTTCCGGAAGACACAAAAGGAAGGAGCAGATGGCTTCCTGTAGCTTCCAGAATGTAGGTATCTACATACACAATACACAATTTCAAGGAATAAATTGTGATTTTACATCTTTTCTGAGTGCTTCCTAGCTGCTGCTTTTTGACCTCCTTTTCACCCACCAGAATAGTGATCTCTTTATGCCTGTTATCATTGGCTTTGCTTATGCTCCTGCCTATTTATTTTTATTGTTTTTTAAGTACATTTATTCTGGAGCTACTGTTTCTTGGTGGTACCTCATGAGAATCTAACAGTAAATTTTTTTTTGTTTGGTTTTGTTTCTGAGCTTTGCTCACAGAACTGATACACAACTCATTCCAAGTGGTCAGGGGAAAGCTTTATTTTCCTTACTATCTTCTGTTGTCAGTGCCAGTGTTAATGGATTGATTTGTTTTATTTTGGGGTACAATTTTGCTCAGTAAGTAAACTTACAAACTGCTGCAATCAACTACTGTCTCAGATTAAAAAGCTTGCTCTGAAATGAGGAGTTTCCTTTAATTGGAACTGTAGTATACAGTATAATGCACAGGATACGTGCATGGTCTTTGAGGAGAGTGTGTGCTTTTTCTGGGACTTCTCAGATACAGAAAGAATTCTGAAAAAGAATTTATTTTTTTTCCCAGAGATTTTCTTTTCCTTAACAATTTGGTAGTATATTCCTATGGCAGTTGATACTTTGTCTTCAGACTAAAAACCAAAATGATTTGAGGGGTTATTTTGCTCTCTAAAGTCAAGTTTATGCCACATAGGATAACCAAAATAAAATAATCCCATGACAGCTCAGGGTACTTGGGAGCACACCATAAACACTTGAGGAAGGCTGTGCAGAAGAAAGCCCAGGCCTTGGCACAGGTGCATTAGTGATAATACTTTAAAACATTGATGTGACTTCAGTTAGGACGATCTTACAAAAGTTTCTTAATCTGATTTTTCTGTTAATGTGTTTTGGGTTGGATTATAAAGTACTCAATTTTTTTTTTCCCTCTTAAGTGCAATTTTCCAAATAAATTCTTCCTTGTTTAAAGTAAGTAGCTCAATGAAACAATCCATTGTTGAAATGTCAGTCATTTGTAGTTTACACTGTCTTTGTAATGCAAGTGATTAATTTTTTCCATTTGTTTTCTAAAATTTTTTGTTACTCATAAATGTATCTTCTGAACTTTAAAAAGAGAATTATCAAATTTAAAAATCTTCAATAAAATAGGAAGAAAAAATGGCTGCACTGTACAGTGCTTCTGTCATTTACATGCATCTACATTTACCTTTTATTTTGAAAAGTGAACGGCGATTCAAAGTACTTTGATATAAAAACTCTTTGGCTTCAGTCTGCTCCATCATAAGAATTCTGATTCTGTAAGAGTTTCTTTATAAAAGGATTTTTGTCTTCTGCTAGCTTGAAAGAGAAAAAGATCTTGAAAATAAAATGCTGAGCAATGATACTGCATCTTCACGTTTTCTAACCTGCTTTTGTATATGTTTTGATAATGGCTCACTTATATAGCTGCTTAGAAACCTGAAGTATATCTTGTTTGACGTGTAGGGTAGTGTAAGATTCTTACTGACTTCTGTTTTCAGGAATATCAAAGGTGTGCATGAAGTTGAGTTTTTCTGGGGATAGATACATCTTTGAAAATGGTCTCTACTGTTTCAGAAAGCATCTGTAACCACTGGGACAGTCTTGTTCAAAGTTCACTGGCTTAAGCATTATTTGAACTGTGAACAACAGCTTAAATTCTAGTATGATGAGGGTTAGAGTATTAGAGAGGGTAAGGTAGCATGATTTTTAACGATATTAGGAATACATTAATGTATTTCACATGCTCTTGCATTGCAGTAGAGAGGCAATGCCTTCAATTTTATTTATTTATTTGTATTTTATAGAAAATGGGATAATCAAATCAGACAAGGTATTCGAAGTGATGCTGGCTACAGACCGTTGCCACTATGCAAAATACAACCCTTATATGGATTCTCCACAGTCTATAGGTAAGAGCATTCTTGTAAAAATGATTAAGATTGTTCCAGTTTGCATTACTGTGGCTGTCTTTGTCATATATGTGTTAAGAATGTGAACATAATATTTTAAATTTGGAAGCTTCTGTAGTTCTTTATTCAATACCTTTGAAGTTTCAGTTTGTTATGGAATAAAGTTTGGGTTTTTTTTATTTTAAAAACATGCCTGTATACATCAGGGTAAATGTTTTATAGTCAATATTAATAGGTATAAATATGTATTTTTTTAAACCACGGCAATTTGTGATGGTGCAGATAATTTTTAACTACTTAAAAATCATTCTTATCCAGTTTACGTCAGAAACAGTTTCTCTTTACATAAATGATTCAGTTGAGATAAATGCAGAGTTCCTTAAGCCTTTACATGAGACTTAATTTTTAAAATTAAAGTAGGCTTTACATAGGACAGTCTCTTGATAAGACAGTTGTTGTTTCCCATCCAGATCCTAATTTTATCTTTCCAAGCCAGCAGAATGAATTAAGTGAATATATTCCTTTTTTTTTTCCTTTTTTTTTGACACCCTGCCCTAATGGTGAGTGGTGAGAACTATGAATTATATTAGGATTTTAATAGCTGTATAGGAAAATTCAAGAATTTTTAAAGATACATAAACTTTTGAGTATGTATTCATATGTGTGCTTCACAGAAAAAATATAGGTGAGTGTTCTTCCATGTACTCTCATAGATGTGTGCTGTTTGCAAGCTAGATGGGGTTATTGTCTCCAGAAGCTGGAGGCAATATGGTCCCCACCACATAAAACTCAACTGACAAGTTCAGGCTCTTACATAGGGCCTGGGGGGAAAAAAGCATTAAGTTATTCTGGGACTCATTACTCTTTTGAATTCAACATGCTTGATGAAGCTAAGGCAATATAGTGATGAAATGGAGATTCAAACTGAGGTCAAGGGCAGAACCCTTGGTTTTTTCTGTCCACAGGTGACATGGCATAACTTTGAGATGATCTACCTTAACTCACTTCTGGAGCACCAGTGTAACTGTTCGGGGGCTTGTGTGTGTAGTGCCCTGAATGAGGGTGACAATTAAAGCATTTTATAGTCAAGGTAATAAAGATTGTGTTGCTCTGATCAATGGTCAGCATGTTCTTTCATTCTCTTGCTTTACAGGTTTCCAAGCAACAATCAGTGCTCCACATATGGTAAGCTTTAAACTAACCTGATTAGTATAAGTGATTTTATAAATATCGAAATGCTTCTGAAATAAAATATTTATCCAAGCAAATTTAATGGCAGTTGATTGCAGTGATGTTGTTGTGGACTGCCTACTGGGAAGGCACAGAGAAGATCAAGCTAGACTTTCCTTGGAGATACACAGTGATAAGATGAGGGGTAGTGGACAAAAAAAAAAGAAAAAAAAGAAATGTGGACATCTGATTAGTTTCTAGGGTAAAAACCAATTTCCATTAAGGGTAGTTAAGCACTGGAACAGGTTTCACAGATTGTGAAATCTATTTTGTGTTATACAAAGAAGCTGACTGGACAGGGCTCTTAAGTACCCTAATCTGAATTGCCCGTATGTTGAAAGAGAGTTGAACCATGGGATTTCGAGAGATCCTTTCCAACCTAAATTGCTCTGTAATTTATGAAAGTATAAAAATTCAAGAGTGGATAACAGTGATTTCTATGGTCTGGTATTGCTGTAGTGCTTTTAATTCTTTAGACAGGAGGAAAAAAAATGGCAGGGGAGCTGGAACTAGATGAGCTTTAAGGTCCCTTCCAACCCAAACCATTCTGTGATTCTATGGTATTCATTTTGTCCTTGAAATGTTTGGAAAGTGGGAAAACAAAGTAAAAGTCTACTTCTCTTGATGAAAACTACCTAATTGGGTTAGAATTTACTTAGTTACCAATATAAACAAAATCAGGGATTTTGTATAGGAATGTTATGATTTTAGTTAAGAAAAGACAGAGAAAGAAGGTACTGTGGCTAAGGGATAAAATAAATATTAATTATGTTTTCAGAATTTTAATTCATCTAAGTCATAGCCTTTGAATTATCCTTTGCTTAGCACTAGCGGTATATGAAGTGTTAGAGCAAAAAAGAAATTATCTTCCAAGCAAATGTTGACAATAGATGTTCTAACAATAAATGCTCTAATTACTTGTTTTCTGTGTGTGATGGATTAAGCTGTAAGAGTGTGGTTATGGCTATTTCTGAAACATTAAAGAACAAATTGGTGTTTGAGTGTGCAACCTAAGCTTAGTTTGTGTAGTGGTCCACCCTGTAGGAAAGCGAAACTCATGAAGTGTGTTTGTAAACTACTGCATTTCATGTAAGAACCTGGCTATCTGCTGTTGTAAAAAACTTCTTCCTGCTGTTTGATTCAGCAAGTATGCAGGTAATACAAGAGGTAGTTTTAATATGCATACATGCACAATTTGAAGTCAATGAAATGATAATAATTATATCATCTAGTTAATTCCTGCCACCCTCTCCTTTTTTGTAATAGAAAATAATTCTGAAATATCTTGCATGAATCCTCAGTGCATTGGTCAAAGTCACTGAAGAAATTAACATGTATTGGGTAAAATAGATACTTAAATGTATTGAAATTTTCAAAGTCACTGAAGAAATTAACATGTATTGGGTAACATAGATACTTAAATGTATTGAAATTTTCCNTGATAATAATTATATCATCTAGTTAATTCCTGCCACCCTCTCCTTTTTTGTAATAGAAAATAATTCTGAAATATCTTGCATGAATCCTCAGTGCATTGGTCAAAGTCACTGAAGAAATTAACATGTATTGGGTAAAATAGATACTTAAATGTATTGAAATTTTCCGTCTCTTTCTTCTCTTAGCATGCATATGCTCTTGAACTTCTGTCTGATCAATTACATGAAGGAGCCAAAGCACTTGATGTAGGATCTGGAAGTGGAATCCTTACAGCATGCTTCTCACGAATGGTGAGATATTTAGTTTAATCACTGAACCATCAGAACTGCTTGAACTGCAGCCTAACTCTGAATTGAAGGGGAGGGAAAGAAAGCATCCTTTGTACAGTGGACTGATGCATATTATGCAGAAGATAATTTACTCTTTCGGATGTGATTAGTACCCATTTCTTAGCCTAGCTGATACTAAATGGTTGAGTTAAGGGTCTGGTAAATCATGTGATGGTGGAAAAACTGCTTAGAGGGGAAGGGTTTATTTCTTTCTTGTATTTTAGTGATTGCTTGAAGGAAGATGATATTTTGCTTGTCCAGCTCAATTTTTACACTACTGTGTGTGCCATGAATGTTCTCATTGTCATGTCTTCCTGCTAGGATGAGGGCTTAGTGAGACTTAAGAGAATCCTATTTCTACAGGAAAGTATATTGTATGTATATAAATTGTCTCTGAATTTAACTTTTTTTTTCTCATTTCTATATTGTGTGAGCATCACTTTGAGTATCTATTTAGTTTGTTCTAAGTTAGATATTAATTTGTTTGGTTGGCTTTGTTGGTTTTTTTTAACGTCTTCTCCAAGAAACTTAATCTCTGAGTTGTTCACCCTGTATGTAAGGAATTCGCTGTGGTTCCACCCTATGTTGCATCAGGAAAAGAGATGAAAAACTTTGTGATGGCTATAACTACAGTACTGTTAGACTAATTTCTGTAGTAGAATATAGTCAGTTCTTCCTTCTCCATTCCAGGCCTCTCTCATTGCCTTATAACCAGCAGACACCTTTATTAAACAGCCAACTAGATTTTATTTTTTTTTTCTTTTTATCTTTCTGAGAAGTTAATTTAGAACATGGTGATGAGAAGANGCATCAGGAAAAGAGATGAAAAACTTTGTGATGGCTATAACTACAGTACTGTTAGACTAATTTATGTAGTAGAATATAGTCAGTTCTTCCTTCTCCATTCCAGGCCTCTCTCATTGCCTTATAACCAGCAGACACCTTTATTAAACAGCCAACTAGATTTTATTTTTTTTTTTCTTTTTATCTTTCTGAGAAGTTAATTTAGAACATGGTGATGAGAAGAAAAATTCACATATGGGGTTTTTTGCTACTTAGTTTTCTGTTTTCTGTTTTCAAGCAGCTGATCTGTTGAGTTATGGTTTCTTTTGTAAAGAATGTGTAGGACTGGGCACTGAACTAGCAAAAGTACTTGGTTTTTTCAAGTGCTAGCTGCAAAATCTAGAAAAATAAAGGAAAAAAATTGTAGTTGAAATAAGTTACTCAAGCTGCATTTTAGAGGAAATCTTAAATGTCTCTTATTTAAATCTGTGCCTATCATTTTTCTTGTAGCTTTGTAGTAAGCAATAAAGTGCCAGTGGTATGCATGGGAGCTCCAGTCCTGCGTGTTAAAACTTTTTGTCATGGTTAGGTGTATTTTTCGCTACAGTTACTCATGGAGGAATAGCCATTTTTTATAAGACATGATAAGTTGTGGTGTGCACTTTCTTCTTTTAAAACAGCTACATAAGAAAAGCTGAAAACATGGCAAGAAGTCAGAATTACCATAAAAAGGAAATTGCTTTCCAATTTTGCTGACATTAATCATGCTATTCTTCTATTGCCATATGAATGTCACATTCCTCTTCTGAATTCTTGGTGGTATGCCGTGGAAAGCCTTAGTAGCCTGTGTTTTATGAAACTGGGTAGATGCCTTTGTTCTGTTTGATAGCAGTACTATGCAATATGGGTCTCGCTTCATCCACTTGAATGAATATAGATAAGACAAGATGTACTGCTCTTTCTTTTTCTATAAAGCTCTTTTAAACTGTAGCAAAAGTTTGAAAGATGTATATTATAGGGAATAATGGTGAAGTGTTTCTTAATCAAAATTCAATTGGGTATGTGCTTACTGGATCATGTGGATGTTGCTTCTCTGTCTACTTGAGATCTCAATGAAAAGCTGGCATTTGTAGCACACGTACCTAAATGCACATTGATGTCGTAACAGCTTTGCTCCTTTGATGATAATATCATTTGTGGTAGTCTTGGGAAAGCTTTATGCTTACTTAAGCTAGTAAAGCTCTTTAAGATTTTTTTGTTTGGGTTTTGATGTTAAACTGCTGTGGTAAACTTACCTACATAGCATGCAATTTTAAGTTTATATGCTTCAAAAGGTTGCTGGCAAATTAAAGTAATTGTAGTTTTCATCCTGTAAGTACTGGTATAAAAAGTGGGGTATATATTTAATTTTAACAAACCACGGAGATCCCCAAAATTGTGCCATTTTGCTATTGTTTCAACTGCACACATTTCAAGACAATAGACAGAGGTAACTGAGAATTTAGAAATATCTTACTGGACTCTGACATGCAGCAGGAGGTTCTCGTGCTATTGCTATCTTGCTAAATTGGAATTTCTGTGATGTTACCTTTTGTTGCACTACATTGGATCTTTTTCCAGCTTCTGGTACAGCTGACTGCCAGGCACTCCTCCAGACTGCAACCTGTAGTTGTCCTGGGAAAAACTTGCCATGTATCTTGCTGTGTTTCAAAAGCTAGGCTGGTGGGCTTCNAGACAGAGGTAACTGAGAATTTAGAAATATCTTACTGGACTCTGACATGCAGCAGGAGGTTCTCATGCTATTGCTATCTTGCTAAATTGGAATTTCTGTGATGTTACCTTTTGTTGCACTATATTGGATCTTTTTCCAGCTTCTGGTACAGCTGACTGCCAGGCATTCCTCCAGATTGCAACCTGTAGTTGTCCTGAGAAAAACTTGCCATGTATCTTGCTATGTTTCAAAGGCTAGGCTGGTGGGCTTCTGCTTGAAAAAGAAGAGCTAGCACTGCTCTCTCTCTTTTTTGTTTTTTTTTTTTTTTTTTTTTATTTATTTTTTTATTTTTTTCTCCTAACATTGCACTTTTTCATAATGAAACAGAAAAATCCCCATGGTGTCAATAACCAGTTACTAATTTTCCATGTCTTGGCAACATACAGATAATAAGATACAGAAATTTAACCAATGGGTTCAAATGTGACCAAAGACAAAGTTTTATATGACAACATGAGCTGCTAGGACATACTCTGCCATTGTGTTATTTGAGCTGGATCCTGTTAAAAATGATCAGATTTTAAGATTTGGATTCTTTCTCCTCTCCCCAAAATTGGAGGTTTTTTTCTAGAATGAAGACACAATTCCAGAAGAAGTGCCTGTAGTGGAGAAGTTTTGCTAGTAGACCTTTTTTTCCCCTCAGACTGACTACACAGATATTTCATGACCTTCTGTGAGTTATGAGCTCTCAAAAGTTCCACTCTTCCTGTGGAAGAGAGCTGTAAATCTCAAAGTAGATTAGNAGACAAAGTTTTATATGACAACATGAGCTGCTAGGACATACTCTGCCATTGTGTTATTTGAGCTGGATCCTGTTAAAAATGATCAGATTTTAAGATTGGATTCTTTCTCCTCTCCCCAAAATAGGAGGTTTTTTTCTAGAATGAAGACACAATTCCAGAAGAAGTGCCTTTGGTGGAGAAGTTTTGCTAGTAGACCTTTTTTTTTCCCCTCAGACTGACTACACAGATATTTCGTGACCTTCTGTGAGTTATGAGCTCTCAAATGTTCCACTCTTCCTGTGGAAGAGAGCTGTAAATCTCAAAGTAGATTAGTGAATGCAGTGGTAGGTGGAAGGTAATTTGTCCCTGGCTATTAATTAGTGCATTTGCGCCTGAAAGAATAGGACTCTTGAGAACTTAGAAAAAGATGCGTGACTCCCTATTTTCCTTGAAGTAAGGTCTTTAAAAAAACCTTAATCTTTAAGTATGTTTATTCAACATGAAGAATTAGTTCTAGTCTTTGTCCTTGAAGTTGTTNGGAAGAGAGCTGTAAATCTCAAAGTAGATTAGGAATGCAGTGGTAGGTGGAAGGTAATTTGTCCCTGGCTATTAATTAGTGCATTTGCGCCTGAAAGAATAGGACTCTTGAGAACTTAGAAAAAGATGCGTGACTCCCTATTTTCCTTGAAGTAAGGTCTTCTCTAAAAAAACCTTAATCTTTAAGTATGTTTATTCAACGTGAAGAATTAGTTCTAGTCTTTGTCCTTGAAGTTGTTACTTTCTGTTGCAGGTAGTGCAAACACTCATGATCAAATCTGACTTTTAAATTTTCAAAGAAGAGATCTCCACTAATAATATAACTTTATTGAATTATGTCTCAAAAAAAATATGGCAAGCATTTATAAGACTGTACTGGCAAATTCTACTTACCAGTTGCTTCTAGCAGTCAGGGTGTGTCATTACAAGCAGTAGTTTCAGTAACGCTGGGGAAAATATACTTACCACTTTACTGGTTTTGTTTTTATTTTAGAGAAATGGGCTCAGGTGGTAGAAATACTCATTCTGTAAACAAATATAGCAGAAATTATTCAACTGTATATTTTTATTCCAGGTTGGTCCCAAAGGACAAGTTGTAGGAATTGATCATATCAAAGAACTAGTAGATGACTCAATAAATAATGTCAAAAAAGATGATCCCACATTGCTGTCTTCAGGAAGAGTGAAACTGATTGGTGAGCATCAGACTGATATACTTACTAATTAAACTGATATTCTTTCTAGCTGCTGGTTGAAAATGACTAGAATTGGAGGTGATTAAAAATTCCAATTGAAGAAGTTAAGCCAAAGAAAGAAAAGCCAAATGACTCTTTTAAATCGAAATCACCTTAAGGCCTTTGAAAAATATAATTTTCACACAGTTTTGAGAATATGACTTCTGGTAATCTTAAAGAATATGTAATTATACTACTAGAGAAGCGTTTCAGGGAAGTGCTTTCCGCTTCACCTGCAGAAGGTCTATCGTGTGAATTTGCTATTTAAAATTGGGTTTGAATTCACAACTTTGCTTGAATAAATGTTCTGTCATCTAAATTTGTCTGGCTTAACAAAACCTGTATACTTCTGATAGAGTAATGGAGAAAGCTGCGCGCAGAGTGGAAAAAGTGCCAGATTGGCAGTATGCATCACTAAAGTTTTTCAGTTGTTCTTAAAATGAATGGTATTTGCATGTTAGGAGGTGATTTAATGACACCAAACTACTGTAATTCAAATGGCATTATTTTCTCTCAGTAACTCTAAAATTATACAGTGAATTGTTTTATATAATACTTCTTTTAACAAAAGGATGGGGGTTTTTTGTTTGTTTTTTGTTGGGNGGAGGTGATTTAATGACACCAAACTACTGTAATTCAAATGGCATTATTTTCTCTCAGTAACTCTAAAATTATACAGTGAATTGTTTTATATAATACTTCTTTTAACAAAAGGATGGGGGTTTTTTGTTTGTTTTTTTGTTGGGTTTTTTTTAAGAGAAGAAAGGTACAGAGCTGGCAGGAGAAAAGCATTCCCTTCATTGTCATTCTGTTCTTTAAAAAAGAAGTTTGCGATCTGGAGTATTTTTGAGGTTTCTTAGAAGAGTGTTTGGAAAAATAATGACTGTGGTGTTTGCCTCTTACCTTGATCATCTTCTGCTTCTTGGTGCCTTTTTTTTTTGTTGTTTTGTTTTGTAAATGAGGAACTTTTCTGAATAAGTTTTTTATTACTTTTTTCAAAATTAGCCAGTCTACACATGTTCTTGCACACATGTAAAAAAATGCAGTGCCCCTCGCTAAGAACACTTCATGCCTTAAACTCTCTTGGAAAAGAAGTTATCCTGAGTTTGTTGCGCTGGAGAGGGGAAACAGGGAGATAATTTTCATTGTTGCTGTACAAGAGAAATTTGGACTTATGCTTCTGATCATACCTACAACAAACCTTGATGCTCTTGGGAGACTAGAATTCTAAGTAAACATCATTGTCATGATCCCTATTATGTTTGACTCTGTAGCAGGATGACTGAGAGACTTCTGAATAGTGTTGCTGTGAGGTACTTATAAAAATGTTCAGATGGACAAGAAGCACATTTGTAAGTTAGGTGGAAAGGAAGAATGTTTCAGCTGTGCTGAATTTCTGGAAGTAGTTTGGTGTGGAGCTAGAATCCTGGTTTTTAAAACAATACCACCTTCCCCAACACACAGAAAACCCCCTAAAAACCCAGAGTTAATTGGTCATGGGAGGTATGTCAGTTGCTGTCTTTCCACAAGCATGCTTCAGGCACTCTCCATTGCTTTGTCACACCTCTCATATACTGTAATTGCTTTTCAGAAGCAACAACATTATTTTGGGGTGCCTCAGTAAGAGAACAGCACTGAGAACTTGGAATAAGTAACTTAGGGTATATCTATATTAGTTTGTGGGGTGTTTTGCTGGTTTTGGTGTGGGGTTTGCTTTTGTTTTGTTTTGGATTTTTTTTCTTAAAATGAGGAGGGTGCCTTTGAAGTGAATCTCAACTGCTTTTGCTCACACACTTTGACTTGAAGAACACAAACTCTGATTTCTTTAGGATGAAACTCTCCTGGATTATGTGCTCTGAAAAGCAACCAATATGTTTGATTTTTTTTTTTTATATGGATATTAAGCCAGTAAGACTAGAACTAGACCAGAGCAGTCAGTCAGTTTGAAATGCCGATGTTGTATGGACATCAGGTTCTCAGCAAAAGCTGTTTTTCTGGACAGATCTACTTCTATTGTATTGCACTGTTTGCTGATGCAGACATAGCCAGAGGGGATGAGGGTGTTATAACCACAGTGAAGTAGTTTTCTTCTGTTTCTGTGCTCATGATACAACTCCATGCAAAACAAGTCCACATAGAGACACTTCAGGCTTGAGTACTACTATGAGAAGATCAGGTCTAGGTTCAGAAACAAGCTACAAAACCCTTTTATGTCAGAAAGTCCTGTCCTGACATTGCTTCCCCCCCCCCATCACCACCCACTACCCACCACTATGATTACTTCATTAACAGATGGCATATAACTAGAGATGCAAGTAGGACAGGGGATGCAAGCACAAGCTCAAAATTTGGGCTGCTGTTTCCTTTTGGACATTCAATAATAATGTAATAATGTAATAATTTGTATCACATTGAATATATAAATGCCAAGTTTTTTAATTTTTTTTTTTTTATTATTAAAAATAAATCTTCTGGATATCTAAAAATATGTTCCCATTGTGAGTGGATATCTATCCGACTACTATAGTCAGGAAATTTTTGTTGATGTTAAAAGCGAAGAGCCATGCTGTGCATGGTGCATACAAAGAAGCATGAATTTGTTGTTGTTGGTACTTGTGCTGATTCTGAAGATGGTAGGGTTTGGACCATTGATTATAAGAGTAAAGGGTTTAAATGTTTTGGGTCTTTTTTACCACTGTCACTAAAGTAATAAGGTGTGCACAAGTCACATTGACACTTCCCTGGGCAGCACACAAGGTGTGTTTGAGTCGCAGAATAGAAGTGTTCTTTTTCAGCTTAACAGTTTCTTTCACAATTTAGATCTCTTTTGTCAACAGTTTCATACTGGCGATTGCTACTTTTAATGCAGGTTAGGGAGTGAGGGTCTGTCTCCTTGTGTAACCAACAGAATTCAAAGCAGTATCTGTATCATTCAGCTAAAGAAGTCTTTTCCCATTGCCTTCTCTGATGGGACAGCAGTTGATACAGTAACAAATCACTTCTTCCTCTTTAGAGGAGGTGTACAATTGTCCTGGTTTAAACTCAGCTGGCAACTAAGTACCATGCAGCTGCTTGCTCACCAACCTTTTGAAATACCCATTTGGCTAGTTTGGGTCAGGTGTCCTGTCTCTGCTCCTTCCCTGTGTCCTCTGCCCCTTCTCACTGGCAAAGCATGAGACTGAAAAGTCCTTGATCAGAGTAGGCATTACTTGGCGACAACTAAAACATTGGTGTGTTATTGGCATTGTTCTCAGACTACATTACTGCACCAGCTGCTGGGAAGAAAATTAGCTCTGTTCCAGCTGAAGCCAGGACAACAGTGACACTAAGACATAAGCAAATATAAATGATATACTTGACTGCATTAAGGTGGCTGTTCCAGTTGAATCTACTTTGGCAGTCAGAGGTGAAGCCCTGCAAATACTGGAACTTTCACTACTGTCAACAGTAATAAAAGCTGACTTAGTGGAACTGGTGATCAGTAGTCACGAGTTCTCTTGAAACATTGGTAGTTCTTGCATGGCAGCTTCTGCATGTGGCCCTTGGTCCAAACTTGTGCTGCTCAGAAGTGATGATGTGAGGAAATAAGTTACCAAGTTTTTGAGGGGCTTCTCAGCTACTGAGAAAATGTGCTGTATCCTTAAGCTTTGGGTGTAGGAGGTCTTTGAAGGGTCTTGTTTCAGAACCTGATATGAAAAGTGGCAAACTTCTCAGTTCTGATTATTCAAAGGAGCTGTCCAGAACTTCCTGTACAATCTTGGGTACTTGAGGGTGCTGTGAGTGTTCAGGTGGCCCTCTAGCACTGAGATCAAAATGAAACCTGCTATGGCCATCCAGCCTCTGGCAGGGTCTTAAAACTTCTGTTGATTCCTTCAGCCTTTTGATTATGCTTTGATAGTAGTGACTACTTGGAAGTTGGAAGTTCAGTCTGAGACAGGAAACCCCAAACAGCTACTTGTACTGAGCAAGAGGACTGTGTTTGTTAGCTTTATTGCTTTTTCATCTTAGCTTATTACTGGGACTTCAGTGCTAACTGAGTAGGAATTTATGAATGGTTTAGCCTTGCCTCTTTTGTTCCTAAATCACTCCAGAGAGAGCTTGCCTAACATGCTCTGCATTTCCTGTTGGTTTCCTGTAAATACTGTGAATGCCACATTCACAGAATCATCTTTCAAAGCTTCAGTTGGGGTCTAGTTTAGGTTGCTACATTTCAGTGGCTTAAAAAACCCAGTCTGTTCCTCTTTCATCCTGCATAACTGCAATGGTATGAGACATCTGTAATGGGGAACTTCTTGAAGCAGCATCGGTAGCCCTCTGAATAACTTAATTACTCCTAGTAAGTTCCAAGCAGCCACCTGCAGCTTGATCTGATGAGTGTCTGATGTGGCTATCTGTGTTTGTCCAGGAAGGGCAGTGAGACCCATCTGCTGACAAAGGGAGATACATGGGGATTGGAGTGGTACTGCATTAATTTATGAATGTAGGTGTAGATTTTCATTCTAACTGGTAGTGCAGTTATAGGTATATACCTGTGTGAATACTTGCCCTGTCTTTTCCTCACCTTTGGAGTCTTCTGATGTGCACTGCTGAGATTTGATGCTTTAGATTTATGATTTGCCTCGTATTTAAGAATGTTAAGCGTGAAGGCAAGGGAAAGCAAAGCAAAGCATATGTTCCAAGAGGGTAGATGAGGGGAAAAGTTGCCTGTATTGGAATAGTGGGGCATATAAATGCTTAAGTATCTTTTCTGGGTGGACCACTTTTGTTATAAATCTGTGCATTCTAATTTCAGGCTTTTCCACAGTATTTTATAAGTGTGTGTACATATGTTTGTATGAGGGTATTTTGTTGCATCTATTTTGCAATTGTGTTAATGTTTTTAAATTGACTTCTTGTTATTGCTGCTCAGCAGAATTTTAGTTGAAATCTGAGCATAGATTTTATCTGCCTTTATAGGTATGGGAGGTTTGCTGTTTTCTCCACTCCTTTTGAAAATGTTAAAAACCTGTTTTCTTGCAGTGGGAGATGGAAGACTGGGGTATGCAGAAGAAGCTCCCTATGATGCGATTCATGTAGGAGCAGCAGCGCCAGTTGTGCCCCAAGCAGTAAGCTTTTTGTATTTTGTGTTTCTCTTAGCTGTAAAGACTATTTTACATGTATATACATGTAAAATACTTGGTAGATTTACACTGCTGAACATCAGTGGGGAGTGTGGTACTGTATAGTGTGGGGGTTTTTGTTTCTTTTACAATTTGGCTTCCTGTTGGTTTGCAAAAGCTGTGTGTTCTAATAACTCTCCTCTAAATAAAGATTTTTAAATTACTTGTGCACAACTCTATTACAACAATGAACTGGAGCGTTTTATTTAAACAATTAATTTGTTTTTATCAAACACTGAATTACAAAATGTAGGTGTTTGTTTCCCGGGTTCCAAGCTATTGAGCCTGTTGGAAAAGTAACATGCTCAGCTGGAAATACAGACGATGCCATGTGTTCATAGCTTTCTGAGTAGATACAGGCCAGATCTTCCTAAAGAAACCAGAGTAACTAGGGACTGTAGAGTGTGCATATTTGAAGTCCATTCTTGCAGACTTTTTTTCCTCTTCATTTTATCAGGTGCATGGGAATATGTACCATGATTATAATATGCTAGATACCAGTAAAAATTTTTTCTTAAATCTGAATTTTAAAGGGATAGTGAAGGACTGGAGGTTTGAAGTGCTCTAGACAGGTTAGACAGTTCCAGACACTGGCGACTGGTTTGGTTTTCTTCTTTTGGGTTATGGTGGAGGTATGGTGTTCCCAGCAAAGCTTTGACAGGTGACAATTAAAAAGGTAATGTGAAGTTTAGTAGTGAATGAAACAGTTCTTAATTATAGCTTTTGTTAGTAACAGGGCTTAAGTTTTTCTTTTCTGTGGTGTCTGGGAAGTACTGAATTTTCCTTGAGACTACTGCAATCAGCTGCCTCATGTAATTATGAATGCAAATCTAATCCAAGCATTTTTCTGACATACTTTCTTACTTGTTACTTATCTTACTCATATTTGTATATTTTAGATGAGTTTTGTAAAATCTCTTCCATTCACAGAATCAAAGAGGAGCTGTTAGGTAGTGAGTGTATTGTAAAGAACTTAAAGTTATTCCAGGAAGATAAATTTAAAACCAAGTCACAAATCTCAAATCTTATTCTGAAGGTTCAAGGATCAAGTTGGGGTTCAGTTACCCCAGAAATGCTGGGCGGTGGGCCTGTACTGATGATGCACAATAAATATCAAACAGTTAAAACTGGCAGTTTAAAAAAATTGAATCTGTTATACAAATAATTCAGGATTTACATACTTTTCCCCTCTTACATAGAAACTAAAACTGCAACCAACTCAGTCTAATTACTGTTTTACTTTCTTTTGTAATTACATGAAATTACTGTATTTCTATAATACCAGTTGTTGTATTATGTTGTTGAGATACTCTCATTTCTAGTGCATGGTTCTATTTTTCCTAATTGAAATAATTATGTCCTGCATAATAGTAGATAGATGAATGGTGGAAAACTATTAACTTAATGTAACAAACTATTCAGCTTCTCTGAAGTGGCTGGTTACATTCTAATTTCTGTGTTGTGTTCTAGCTTATAGATCAGTTAAAACCTGGCGGAAGATTGATATTGCCAGTTGGCCCTGCAGGGGGAAACCAGATGCTCGAACAGTATGACAAACTAGAAGATGGCAGTGTCAAAATGAAGCCTCTGATGGGAGTGATATATGTGCCTTTAACAGATAAAGAGAAGCAGTGGTCCAGGTGGAAGTGATTTTCTGTTCCACTTAACTTCTTCCACACACACACAAGGTGAAAGGGTGTGAATTTTAAGCAGATAGACTGCAAGGCCTGCCTTTGCTGCTGTCATTGCTTTCTGCTCCATACCATGACAAGTGACTCAGTCTGCATTACTACATCACCAATAGGAGGTTATGCTAAATTTGAGTTAATTTAAAAGCAGAAGAAAAATATTTCATGTGTTGCACTTTGTCTCTTCCAGACATACTTTATTTAGTCCTTGGTGTGTTGAAGTTTCTTATTTGTAGTTTTGAACAGAGAGTTGTTTTGTTTTAAATTAAACTTCCCTTTAATGAACTTTCTATAAGTAGCTTGCCCAGTAATTAGGGTAAAGTGTAAAATACTACTTCACAATACATATTGTTTTTTCCCTGTAAGTTAGTGGTAATTGGGTGTCTTTTTTTTCTTTTTTATTTTATTTTACTTTTCTGAAATGTCACAAATGAAGAAAAATCTTTGTAAAGACTTTTGTGAGAAATACAGATAATTTTGCAGGTACTTTTCCCTCAGCCCCAAATAGCAGAAAGCGGAGAAGGTAATCTCTTCTCCCCTAGAGTATAAATACAGTTGAGTAGTGCTTGGAAATTTTTCTTGGACATGTTATTAAAAGTCTGCCATTGTCTCTGATGGAGACATATTTGTGTTTGCCAACACAGCAAACTCTAAAGGTCTTTCTAGGTGTAGTAACCCTCCCAGTTTGCTGAATTCAGTGGCCAATATAACACAGATATAACACAGCTGTCAGCTTAAACCATGTTAGGCATTAGTATGCAAATGAACAAAGCAGCAGTCCTGTTTTGCTTCCTGGCAGAAAAACATTGTGAATGCATTATCTGTGTAAATGAAGTGCATAGACGTGTACTGAGTTCTGAAACAGCTCTTGAGTTTTATAACTCCTAAATTTAGATTTTGGTTTTGGTTTGTTTCTTGTTGTGTTGTTTTTTGTTGGTTGGGTTTTTTTCCACCCACTTGATATTCTGCAGTACAGCTTCTGGTTCGGATATGTGAACACTTAGAGTTCAAGCTATCCAAATGTCCATTCAAAGTACGAACAGTTTGCATTACTGCTGCTTACTGAAACATCATTTCAGTATTTCTTGAATTACTGTATAGCCACCACGTAGGAACTACTTTAGAACGACTTTAATGAGTTCCTGCTTAGTTTCAAAGCTCGTGAAGCATGCTCATTATTCAGATGTTTTGTATTTGTTATGCAAGTGAATACTTTGTCCTCGAATATTGCCAATATTCCCTCAGGGTGGTACTCGGGGGTTTCCTGCCTCTTGTAAGGAAGGCTTTGGAAGTTTTGCTTCGTGGTTAGTTTCCTCCTCTTGCAAATTTAGTGGACTTTATTCAAGTTTGGATTCCATGTGCTCCTCTTACTCTAGAAAAAATAAATGTTCTTCTCAAACCTTTCTTTGTCCAGAGAGGTTTACAGATTTTTTTTTCTGAATTTCCACCTGATCTGATTATAATAGCAGTTGTTTTGGTTTTGTTGTTTGAGGGGTTTTTTGTAGCAGCAATGTGTGTTCAATAAACACAATTTATAAGAAGAGTTTCTGGAGTGACAGTGGTTATCTTTTGCTGCTGCTGAAGGGGGTGTAGTGCATTAGGGGCTAGAATCCTAAGGTTCTTGCACCTATTCTGTGCGGTTTTATGCTCTTTCCTCTGCTAGCTCAGGAAGAAGTAATACGTTATCTTTGAGACTTCTTCAGTCAGCAGTATTGTAGGGTTCTTTTCTGCAGTTTTTTTTTTACCAGTTTTTGAAATGCTTCTAGGTTTTTATTTTTAATTTAAATGTTAAGAATATATGCTGGTGTTATCAGAAGAGGTAAGTGCTTAGCCTGAAGGGTGACCTTGATCACTGCAGTGGCACAGAGACTGTTTCTTCCTATGTACGTTTAAATTTGGTTCTAACTTGGAAATCTCTGTTAAAGGAAATCTCAGATGTCCACTTCTTGTAATGTTTGTTTCTTCTTTAATAATTCTTTTTGTGATCTGGCAAAAATCCCATTCCCTTCTCAAGAATAGCTGCCCTCACTGCTGACCTTACAGGAGTTCACATCTGTCTTTTTTGTTTTTTTTCCCTATTGGTGAGTCCAAAGCATATGGTCAACCAGCTGTTGCTAAGGAAAGCTGTAATCATAAGTCAGCAGTTCTTATCTATGCTAGCATCAAAGATGAAAGAGGTATTTTCCTAATGCAAGTAACTTTCATGATGTGAAATATTCGTGTCCCTTCACAAAATACAATCAAGAGGCCAGCAGTATTTTCCTAGGCTAGCAGACCTTCCAATTGGCAAGAAAGAATGTGCTTAAGTATGTTGGAGAAGTTGGTACCCTTCCTTACTGGGCTGCAAGGTGCTCTTTACAAACCAGTGCAGCAGTGACTTGATCTCCAGGTGGTGTTTAAGGTCAAACCTACCTTCAGATGTTTTGCATCATTCATCACTATATAAAACTGGAACTTTGAGTAAAAGAAAATCAGGACTAGCTAGAAGGAAGAGACTCCTTGGATTTCAATAAATGGATGTGGTGTTAAATAAAGAATCTCATTTTGTGAACAATGTGGACTAAAAGAAATCCAGTAACTTTCTAGCTTGGATTCAGCTGCAGAAGTTTTTTAAACTCCAAATATTAGTGGCAATCTTCTCAAATGTGACTTCAGGGGACATTTGAAAGTAGAATATACAAAGGAACCCTATCTTTGATACAAAATTAAATGCATTAGTATACCAGAGATCCAGCAGTAGGTAGATCCTACTCATGTGATTATGCTGGTACACATGTTTATACTTTCACATAAAACCTCCCAGCATTTATTTTTTTCCTTGCTGGTAAGTAGGAAGGAGATAAGAACTTTCATGCTGCACAGTTCAGAAGACAACTTATTGGCTACCTTATTGGTAGTTCTTGTGTGAACTGGCATCTCTCTGGTTCTACTTCTCAGAGAGTTCACTTACTACTTATATGGAAAGACAATTTAAAGAATCATAGAATTGTTTAGATTGGAAAAGATCATCAGTTCCAACCATTAAGCCAGCACAGACGGGTCTACCACTAAACCACATTCCTAAGTACCACATTTGCAAATCTTTTTTTACATACCTCCAGGGATGGTGACTGACCTACTTCCCTGGGCAGCCTGTTCAGTGCTTGACAGTCCTTTCAGTGAAGACATTTTTCATCATATCAAATCTAAACCTCCCCTGGCACAGCTTGAGGTGATTGCCTCTTGTTACTTTGGAGAAGAGACCAACACCCCCCTCACTATAACCTCCTTTGAGGTAATTGTAGAGAGTGACGAGTTCTCTCCTGAGCTTCCTTCTCTCCAGACTAAACGACCCCAGTTCCCTCAGGTGCTCCTCATCACACTTGTGCTTCAGGCCCTTCACCAGCTTCATTGCCATTTTCTGGACCTGCTCCAGCACCTCAATGTCTTTCTTGTAGTGAGGGGCCCAGAACTGAACACAGGATTTGAGTTGTGGCCTCACCAATGCTGGGTACAGGGGAATGATCACTGCCCTGGCCATGCTGGCTATGCTATTTCTGAAACAAAGAGAAATAAGAGTAACAGCATAAGGAACACTTAGCAGCGAGTCTGTGTTGCAATTCTTGGTGATATTTTCAAACAGAAAGCTGTTTAAAAATTTTATCAGACTACTTTTTTTTTAAACTTAGAATGTTGCATTAGTAGGAATTATTTGTAAATGTCACGCTAAATTCATATTTGTTGATAAAATAAAAAATATGACAGTATTGACCTGTCAGCAAAAACTGCAGTGACTAGACTGGAGCTGTTGCTGTATCCCAATTATCTGTACATACAATGTGATTAAGTACCCTTTTGGAAAAAGTATTTAAGAAATATTTTAATACATTTCTGCCTAGAAACTGACTCAGCGTTTTGAACGTCCCTAATGGGCTAGTTGTCTCATTTCAGTTGAAATTAGCAAGAATCGTTTGCCTCAAACTCCTTGGAGTAATGATTATGGTTAAAGCTTTCATTTTACTTTGGCAAAAAGAATCTCTGCACAATAATATTTTGGGTTAAATTTAGAATTTATGTATAATGTACAAATGCATGTGATGTAACTGACAGGATAGGTTGCAGAGAAGATTCCTTTTCTTTTGTCATTTCGGCCTACTCTCAATTTGATGATTGATTGTAGCAAATAATAAATACTTTATGAAAGCACTTTTTCAGATTAAAATGCTACAAGTCTAAATATTGCATTTAGTAACCTTTAAAATTACAAAGGGAGGAAAAATTAGCTGCTGAAGCACTGAGTAGCTCCTGAAATTGAGTGTAGCCTCATATGAATTAGAACTATAGTATCAGTAATGACAGCGTATTTTTCATAGATGAGTGATGTATCCAAAAGGGAAAGTCAAATGCCGCCTAATGACAAGAAAATTGAAGTGGATAAAAAAGAGTGAGTTACAGATTTCAGATAAATTTTAAATGCTTGTTCAAATATTCAATTTGAATGCTCTCCACCAAAGTGGAAGAGATGGATCACAAAACTCTATGGCTTATGTGCATCCCAAACTTCTGTTATTTTTTATTGTTCCTAAGGATTGTGATTCTTTTGTGTTTTGTGGGGGTTTTATTTGTCTGAAACTCTCCCTATTAGATTTTTATGAGAATGCTTCTTAGTTTATTGTTGGATACTCCCAATGGGAAGTGTGGAATAGTTGTGTATATGTTTTCCCCATCAGTAAGCCAATGTCTTTCTAAGTTTCTTAAATTTATTTTTAGAATAGTAATTCAGAGCTAATGACTTCTGAAATTTGCTTTAACTTGCATTTATAAAATTGCTTTGGTGCCTCAATTGACAGTATTAGATAAGTGATTCTCTTGTTAAAATTCCAGGGACCTGAGAAGGTCTATTGTGATGACTTAACACCTAAGTATATGTATTGCTTAGTAGGCAGGAGCTAGTAAGCAGATTGGAAGGAGTACATATAGAAGGTGGAGGGAAATTAAGTGAGCTGTGTAAGAATCATAGCAAATAGCTGTGGCCAGAGAAAGGGAGAAAAATACAAATCAGTCTATCTTTGCTATGGCTGTAGGGGACAGCAGAATATTAGTATTTAGTTGTCTTGTGAGTCTCCTTCTAAGTTTTGTGTCAGGGCAGATCTTTTACTGCTGGGAGGAGAGGCAAGTATACTATTTTTTACCAGTGACTGTAACTTGGTAGATTTCATAGCTTGGTAGCTTCTGATCCATACAGCTGAAGTTCAAATCAACTGCTCAATCAGATTCAGATGGACGATCAGATTCAGTGGACATTTTGCATTAAGTCTGCAAGCTGTTCACATTAGGTGGGAAGCTGAGAAATGTTGCCTACCTGATGATCCAAGGCTTTTCTGTGTTTTCTAATATATATACTCCAGTAGTGCAGATATAAGCTCAGCGTCTCATAACAGTAAAAAATAAATGCTGTGTAATTTTAACACCTACATCCTGGGTTGTTTTGGGCTGGTGTGCTGTTTTTAGATTAAGGAGTAGTGAAAAGCATGTGAAAAATCTCTTGAGGGAAGCTGATCCCCTGAATACAGTAAGTGTTCTAATAAGGAGAATATGAAAACCTTTATTTTGCAAGTGGTATCTAGGATATACATAACTTACAGGAACATTATTATGTTGTCAGGAATAGCTTAAAGCAGTGTGAGCTACAAGCAATTAAAACATTGGCATGTTGGTATCACTTATTTGAATTCTACATACAAACACCGTTTTGTAAAAGAAAAAAAGAATAAAACCACTTCAAAGTTGTGAAGTACATTAGCAGTATTATGCAAAAACCTTACCAGTGCCTATGAATGGGTAAAATTACCATGTTTAATAGTTTCAGAGTAAATATGGTATATTTTTGAGGATCTTGAGGATCTAGCTTGGGTTTAAAGGCTTAAGAATTATGAGGGTGTATGATGGGAGTCAGGATGCAAATCACATCAGCAATTAGGCATCTGAGGCTAAACCAGCAATAGTAACAGTCATTACTTACATATGCTTTTTGAAGTTGTAAATATTTAAGTGATGGTGCAGCTCCTGAAAGCATTAAGGATGAATGAAGTACTTGTCCTTGTTTCACTGGCAATGCATTTTAAACTGAGTATCAGATGTTAATGTATCTGTTTAAAGTAAGCAAATACCCATTCTGTGAAATAGGCAGATATGGAGAGATTCCAAACCTTTGGTTATAAACAGATTTCTTTTTTTTTACCCCTGCCAAAACGTGTTCTTCCCTCTTCCGCTTTATCTCTGCTTTCTGTAATTACTGGAACACTCTGAAGCTGTGTGAATAGTACCTCCCTTTTAGAAGGCAGTGCAAAGTGCAAAGAATGCAAATATTTATCACTAACAACTCGCAAGGTTTGCCTCCCAGCTGCATTCGAATGAGAGCTAGTCTTTTAGGCACTAGTTGCAACAGTCTTTTCAGTTGCTTCTAAAAGGTTTTGCATGCTGTCGTTCCATGCTATATGACTCCTGCAGGATAATGCCTTTCTAACTTTAAAGCTTTTGCCTGTGTGCATGTAGCACTATATTCTTGTGGGTTAGTTTGCATGACAGCTGGAATACTATGGTGTATTGAGCCAGCAATCGCATTAATGATGTTTTTCCTAATTCAGACATTGCTTTGGCTAATGAGGGTGATGAACTTACTAGCTGAAAAATCACAGCAAACTCATTGGGAGTTTATAGATCGCTTGTGCCTTGCGAAAGGCATGGGGGCTTAGGGGGGGGAAGCAAACACTTCTGATTTGAATTCACAGCATTCATAATGGCCCAGTGCACAGCTTTCAGATTCAATGGACCTTTTGCATTAAAGTCCTTCCTTTAGAAATATATGACAATTTCACTTTTGGAATATGGGTTTCCTATTTCAGTGTGTTTTACATGTCCTGCAGGAACAAGCCCCTGCATTTTCTAGATTCCTCATAATGATTTAGAGAGACTTCTTGATGCATCCTTTCTCTACCTGAGTCTCTTTTTAACACATGCACCTGCTGCCTCCACCCCTTCCATAACCTACTCCTGATTTAGCATAGCTCCATTGGGAGCCATTCAAGCTCCTCTGTGAAATAAATGACGTAGGTGGTACAAACTGCACCATGTTGATATGAGATTGTGTTCCAGCCTTTCTTGAGAGACTGCAGCTGAAGCAAAAGTTCTCTTTTGGCAGCTACAGAGAATGTTTTTTGCCAATACTCTTGACTAGTAAGTTGGCTCAGTTTCTCGTCAGCATGGAGCCAGCATTGCGGATGACAGGTAGCTGTGTCATTAGCTGTGTGGTGGGGGGAACGTTCATCAAAGCAAAGGATCCATTCAGTAAAATAAAGGGACCCATATTTCACAATACATCACGTCCGAGATGATATGGGATTGCTGTTGCCTTTCCTTTGGGCTTTGAATTGTTCTTGTTTTCTTTTTTCTTTTGAATGCTTGAAGAGATTTCTGAAGTTTTGCTGATGTGCATGAGCACTTAAATGTGACCTGAATCAATATCAAAATGTTTCAAATATGATTTCCAAGGGGAGGAGAAACATAACTGCATGTGTTTTCTTTCTACAGGGATGAATTGTAAAAGCTACATCATCTTGACCCAAACATAGTGTTACAGTGGACTGCTCATCTCCAGTTCTAAAAGCTTTTTGAAAACCAACAGCATTGCAGCTTGTTTTGGACTTCATTCTACTGTTATCAGCATGGAAAAGCGTGGTGTTTGTTTTACTTTTTTAGCTGCTCAAGGCAAATCCGACAAAGAAATAGCGGAAAGTTTTACTGGCACTGTTTTATTTAACATGCCTTTATTTTACTTTCATCCATTCAAAGTGAATTTCTGCAAAGCTGCAGATCAAGACCTACAGCTTGTGAACTCTAATTTTGAAGGTGGTACTTGAACACTCACTTTTCTTGGCTCCTGTGTCCCTTGATAAAACTGCTTCTGTGCACCTTACAACACTACGTAGGCAATACCAGGTTTTCTGTCTTCCAGTGTCTGCTAGATGCTACTAAAAGGAGATGAACTTCCTTTTAAAGCTTTTGACATGGTGTCATAGACTAGCATGTAGTAGATACAATCAGCTGCTTTATTACCTTAAAACCAGGCATTTGTATATATATTAAACTTCACAACATCAGAGGTGGGTGGCCACTCTTATAGAACACGGCTGTTCAAGTTGGACACAACAGGTTTGTTGTAATCCTTCTAAAATTAATCAGTGGAGTCTTGAAATTCTGTTTTGGTTTCTAGCTCACTACTGGTGAGATACACATGGACTTCACACTGTAGATATGATGTAAGCTGTGTCCCAATCGCTGAACAGTTTATGCAATGCTGCTTTGCCAAATAAAGCTAAAAGCAAGAGGGGGGTTGTGTGCTTGTGTGGAAGGCTAAGATCAGTATATAGTAGAATACTGAGATAGGGATTGCTAGATTCCTTATTAAAACACCAAACCAACTCCAGTTCGGTTCTAAAAGAAAGTTGCTTTTGGCAAAGCCATTTGCTCTGTTAATGTTCTCATTTTGCTAACTGTGGGCACCCACGAAAAAATCTGGCTTTTTAGAAGATGAATTTTAATTGCTGTACAAGGTAAACATGAGACATGCAGGAGGAACAATGAATCCTGGACTCATAAGTACAGATAGAGAGGCAATTGTTCACTTTTGGAAGGCTATAAACCTTTTTTGTCTGCCTCAAGTTTTCTGTTTCGGTGCTGTAACTGTCAACAGCAAATGGCAAAGCAGTACCGTAAGGTGGGCTGCTTTGGGAAAGGGGGAGTGGATCTTGAGTCATCTTCTCAGATTTGAGCAACCAGGAATTAAAGTAAACAGCATGTTATCATTATTTTCTTTTTTTAATGGTAGGAAGGATTATAGACTAAAATAACTTGCATAAAAGAACCCATAGTGATCACTGCAAAAATATATTGACTTTTTGTGGTGGAACAGCAACGATTTTGTGACAGGATTAATCCCTGAAAGCATAAAGGTTGAACTTCAAAGGCCTCTGAATATGAAAGAGGAACATTTTAAATAACCTTCCTTTTGAAGGCAGATCCCATCCTATTCCTGTGTAAAGGATATGTATTGCTTAATTTATTTAATGTTGGAAGTTAATGTACCACCTCCTGACCCAACGGCAGCCTGGGAGCACGTGCACGAGGTTAATCTTGCAAAGGAATTAATATAGTGTGTATTCTAGACAATTCAATTCAGAAAACCCCACTTGCGTCTGACAAATTTGTACTAACCCACAATCAACTGTGAATCTAGTTCTTGGTGTTGAAGTGAAATATCTTAAAATGATGCATGCTAATGTTCAACCTTTTGGTCACTGTATCACTCGGTTTGAGTTCAGCTTTATTTACATCTCCTCACTAATTTAATCAGTTCAGTGAAAGATATGAGCTCAACTGTATACAAATCCTTGTCTCCGGACACAGTGTGATAAGCTAGCCTACCCTTGGAAGAGGTGATACAGCTGAGACCTGGCAACAGCTTCTTGGGGGAGAACCACTTCAGGGACCAAGGCTGTTGGGATTAGTGCGGCCCTTCCACTGAAGGGGGTGCTGATAGTCAAGGTACTTGGACAGAAAAGGATTATCCAGGAGTAACATTCAGGAATTGGAGAAGGAAAGCCCCTTCATGATGGAGCAATGGTTCTGAAGTAAAAACTTGGAGGACAAACTGAAATGCAGAAGATTTGAAAAGCTTGAATAAATGCTGTGTGAACTGTCTGAATTGCTACTTTGCCAAATAAAACAAACTGAGAGGAAGCTGTATCTACGTGTCTGCTCGGTTTTGTGGGCTTGTTTGGGTGGGTGGTTGGTTGGTTGGTTGGTTGGTTAACCTTCAGAGGACTTCACGTGCCCTAAAAAAAAGCAAGCATGTGTAGAAATCCTGGTTTACTAAATGCCCTGAACTCTGTCTGTTTTCAGGTAACTAATTTATATCACAGCAGTTACCAAGCCTAGTAATACCATACGGAATGTAAGTGGAGTTTTACTTGGCTGTTCGGAATTTCTTCCCATCTGTGTGTTTTGGGGATCAGGCTGTGTGCCATGTGTGGGTTCTGCCTGCTCTCTGCGGTTGAATACACCTAGCTAGGTGTGTAGGATCTGCCCCTTGCAGGCATTAAAGGTTGGTTATCTTTTGTTTCATGGGGTTGTTTCGCTCCCCTCCACACCAGAACAGCTTGTGAGAACAGACTGGCTGAAGCAGTGAACAACCAATCTGGTTGTTCCCAGGGGTCACACAGTGGCAGACCTGCAGAGCTTGAGTCGAGAAACCAAGAGCCCGTATCTTGAAAACCCACAAACAGTCGTGGGTTCTCCACAGAGAAGGGAGTTTGGTGTGCGCTATGGATGCTGTTTATGTAGCAGGAATTCCCATTCCAGCTGGTCAGCTAACTTGAGGACATAAGAGACCATCACATGGAGGAAAGCTGGCGCGCAGAGGCTGTGCATCAGCACTGCTGATGGAGGCCACCGAGGTGGTTCCTGAAACATTTTGCAGTCAGCGAGTTTGAAGCAGGCAGTGAAACTGAAGGGGGAGGGCTCTGCATGGCATGGCTTAATCCTGTGCCTTTTAAACAGAACTGTTCGAGCAACAACAGGCTGTTCTCATGAGGACTGTTGATGGTGTTTCTCTGCAATGTCACTTTCCTCTGCTTATGTTTATTTGCAGTCCAGCCATTTTCAACATATGCTTCTGAGGAACTGACCTGATAGCTACTGAGAGAGTTCACTGGTGCTACTGAGAAAATGAAGTGCTTCTCTCAGCCATGTTTAGGCTTATGTTTGCATCTTGCACACCTTTATTGCAAACAGTTAAGTGTCTTGTTCACCGTGTTCTGTTAAATCCCCTTTTTACTATAATGGAGAAGGAGCATCTGAGGTTAACCAGTGACATCTCTATTTCAGGTGCCTTCCAGACTAGGGGAACATTTTCAAGGGCCTCTGGATAGGGAAAGAGGTGATTGAGAGCATCTGCCTAGGGTAATGCTCTGACCAGAGCTCTGGACAAGTTTCTGTCCTGTAGGTGTAGAGGCAGCCTCAGGAAAGTCATCTGTTGTGCATGGAATTAGACTTCATAGGTGCTTTCCCCATAGTGCAGTGGAAATTCAGGACTTCCTAGTTTGAAGACCTTTCCAGTCCTGCACCCATTCAAGTTCCGTGCTCCCTCTATATCTCTGTTGTCCAGTTATCTGTTTTGAACATAGATTATCTCAAATCCATCTGGTTTGTGCATTAGGACCTGGTAGTTGTGGAGAACTATGCTAAACCTTCTTGCTCTGCCCTCTTTAAAACATTTGTGCTGGCCCAGCAACTGATGCCATTGTGGCATCAGCTGTGGCTCTTAGTCCTTCACAGCACCAAACCTTTCTGCCTTGTCTGTTTCTTCTCAGCCTGCTCAAAAGGTGCTTTTGATTGATTTATGAGTAGTTTACAACTATATGAGTAGTAGATTTGATTTATGAGTAGTTTAGTACGCATGACAAATGAAACATTAAAATTCCAGCAGGTATCTATAAAAACTTGTTTCTGAGCTGGCTTCTTGTGCTGATTCAGTCCTTCTCAGCTTCTCCTTCTTTCAGAGCTCCAGTGCAGAGCACAGTGCTCAGCAAGCGTTTCTGTTACAGTACAGATGAGCCTTACATTCTCACTTACTTGTTTTAAGTACCTGTTAGTTGAAAAATATATAGCAAAGTTAGTTCTGCAATTCCCACACCACCACCCTCCCGCCCTCCCTTTCACCTTTCCCCTTCACCCCAGATATTCCCTGTTTACAGCACATTTCCCTTTCCTTACTCAGGTCCAGCTGATTGTTTCATAGGCTCTTTTCTTTCGTGCTACTTACTATGGTTTTTACCTCTCTGAATCTTTTCTAGCTTTCCTTTTGCTTTTACTCTTGTAGCTTTTGCCACTAGAAACCAAAATCCCCAATTCCTGATGCTCATGAGAGCAGCAAGCATAGACCTCAGTGATGTGTGGCAGTAAATTCTGCTGGGGCTTAGTCGAGAGGCTCTCGCTTTGTTTTGGGGTGGCATGTTTGTGTTGCCTTTGGTTCCTGCCCCTGACTTGCTCTGTGGAGCTTGGGATTGAAACTCTAGCGCTTTATCTAGGATTTAAACAGCAAATGGAGCATCACACTGACCTATTTCAGCTGTTTTGTTTTGCAAATGTGCTTTTGGAACTGTCCCGGCTATAATCCTGCAGTTCTATGGAAAGACTACAGCAGGGATGTTGACACTAGGATCCCCTGCGAAAGTGGGCAGCAAGCAACTCCCATTACAGAGAAAAAATGACTTCCAATTATGGATTAAACTCAGGTAAGCACTGCTTGTTGCTCTGAAATAATTTGTACCCTTAAATGTACGTAAATTGGTCTGAAGGGCAAGACAATTAAAAATACAGAAAGTGATCTTACCAAAATACATCTTGATCTTGGTCACTATTAAAATACACTGACAAAACAAACTGTAATGACCTCTCCTAATACACAGAGGAGTAATATCCACAGGTAAGTGCTATCAGAGCAATCAATATTCCCTCTCATCTATCTAAAGCATGTTGCTAGTAAAAATAGGTGGGCTGAGCATATTCCCTGGTCTGTGAATACATACGTGAATGTTTAGGTCCACCTGAGCCTTCTCTTCTCCAGACCAAACAACCCCAGTTCCCTCAGCAGTTCCTCATCAAACTTGTGCTCCAGGCCCTTCACCAACTTTGTTGCCCTTCTCTGGATGCACTCCAGCACCTCAGTGTCTTTCCTGTCATGATTGGCCCAGAACTGAAAACCCACGTTATTGAGACCACTGTGTATGAACTGCAGGAGCCTGCCAAGCCAATCTGTTGTTACGCTACCTTTGTCTTGCACTTCATGTAGCTGATGATGCCCAGGCTTTCTGGAAAGGTGCAAAGTTCTTTTTCGTTTCACTCCAGCTGTGGTGTGCGCAGGTACATGAGAGGCCACAGGCCTCAGGTTGGTGATCTGCACAGCAGCAACTGTCATCATCTCCCCTCCTGGAGAAAAGTCCCTGGGAAGACTGTGGCAAGTATAACGTAGCGACAGCTGGACCCTGTGCTACACCTGGCTGCTACTCTGGCTCCAGCTCTGCTTGGACTTATTTATCCTTGACTGTGTCATACCCAAAACCCACAGAGGTTGATTCCCCTTGCAGCAGCATAGCAACACAGCCAGCATGCTGTTGGGTAAAGTGACCGGAAAGCTGAGCAGCCTCTTGCACCATGGCTGTACTGGCTGGCTTGTGCTCCATGTAGTATATCATTGTGATCCTGCCCAGAAGAACACAACTAAACCTTCCGTTCTCTTGCTGGCTGCAAGCTGGAGTAATGGGTTTCAGTAATAGGAGCACTACATGGACAGTGAGAAAAGACTACTTTTCTTGCTGCTATCATAAGATGATGAAGGAAAATTAGACTAAAACAAAACATCTCAACAACTCATACATATCTCTGCAACATCATACATGTTGCAGCTTCTTTTAAGGCTGTTTCACAGAAAGAAGAGATGTACTTCTGTCTGCTCTCACACTATGGTTTTGTAGCACAAAATTTAGTTGGTAGCTGAAAATAAAGGCAATGGAAGAAATATAAGAATAAAATAGGTTTATTAGAGCTATTTTACATGAAGAAATCAAGACCGAGCAACTTGAAGAACTACCTGTATACCATGGCAATATTCTCGCTGACTCAAGTTACTGAAGTACAAAAGACGACATACAAAAAGATGCATGCCTCATTTGACTCTGGTTTTATTGGGACCCATGATGAATGTGGCATCCTCAGACAGTCAAACAAGATAGACAGCACGGTGTGTATATATAACATGTACTGTACACGTTTTACTGTTAACACATCTGAAGTTCACTCACATATATCAATTACTTGCTCCTAATTCTATGAGAATTTTGGTGGGGTGAGGGCAGGTCGCCGAAGCTTCCAAGCTTTGCTGGGAGTTACAGGATAACCAGGAGGAATCCTACACTCCAGTGTCACAGATAAAAGCCGCTGCGTGCTGTTCTCTCACATCACAAAGGGCGCTGAGCTAGGGGTGGAAAAGACTGAGCAAGCCCTGAGCTCCAGGGAGAGACATGGCTCTGGGATTGCACATGACTGCTGTCAGGTACTGGTAAGTCCAAGCTCATCTGCCAATGACTTGTGTTTTTTCATTTTAGCATTTAGTAAGCATGGCTCTGTCAGCTGCACAAAGGTTTAAACTACTGATGAAAAGAAGATGCTTTGTTCCTTATATCCCAAATTTCATTACAAAAGCTGGTGCTTCAACAGCGATTGCTTTTAACTAACAAACCAAGACGAATTCTTTAATGACAATACTCCCAGTGCATCAGGTGGAAGGTACAGGTACAGGTACAAATCAGTCCCTGCTGGACAGTGAACAGCACGTTGGTCTGGAGGGTCCCGGTCCCCAGGATGGAGCACAGCAGCAGCAGCACTGGCAGAGCAGGGTGACACAGGCTTCCTTCTGTGCCTTGGCTGGCATGGCTGGGGCTGCTAGGCTGGGGCTGTGCTGGTGCCCTGGCCCTGGGGCCTGCTCTGCCATGGCCAGGACCCTGACAAGGCAAGGGCACCCTTCATCCCCTTTGGGGTGTCCCCAGCTTGCAGTGTCTTCTACTCAAGAGCCAGCCGGGGCTATCTCCTGGAGCCTGAATGCTTCTGTTTTTCTGAGCATGGGCACTTACCTGGTTTCTTATTTATCACTGAAGGGGAGTAACATGTTCCTTATCTCACAGGCTTCTTCTATACTTCAAACTTAACTAAAGATTTTGGTCATTTTTTATAGAGGCAGAGGTTCATGGACAGAGGAGAAAGGGGAGAGAACAACTGGCCTAAATCCAATGTTTAGAGATACATCCCATTAATGAGGTAATCAGACTCTTCAGATGTAATGGGCCGAGCTTTTTTCAGCTTCTGTCTCACTAAACGCAGTCTGCAAGCAACCATAAGCAGCAGTAAAGCGGTGATGGCCAAGCCTAAGGCTAAGGGTAACACAGCACCTACAAGGAGGTCAAGAAATTACACTTTATTTAATACAGCGAGAAACTGGTAGAGAAATAATGATTTTCTTCTCCTTTAAAAATACAGCCAGTCTATCACTTAGGTGCTAATATTTGGAGCAACTCTTGCTGTGAAACTGAACTGTCTGATCTGGTATGTTAGGAACAGTTCAGAATATGGAGGTATGTTATTCAATTCTTGACTATAGTATCTGCATCTCCAGCACCTGGCTGAAAAACGAACGTAATTCAATATGGATTCACATGGTCGTCCTTACCTGTTTCTGGAACTGGACGACTACCTCCAAGTTGGTCTCTCTTTGGCACCATTATGCCATTCCCATTTTTATCATCTGTTCTTCTCCCTGAGGAACTGTTATCTGCACAAAGTCAAGCAGGATAAATGAATATTGCAGTTCAGTGACTCAGGAAGTCTTATCCACAGGACACTAGAGTTTAATAACGTGAAAGTGCTTAAATTTTGGGGGATCCCCTCACCCCCCATAGTTTAAGAACTTCTGACTCTGGCTGCATAACTTGAATTTTGAAATAATGTGAAACTGAAGCTGAAATGTAATTTCAGTTTTGCATGGCAAACCGTGGGATCATTTTCCACTGAAATAAAGGTGGCTATACACTCTCTTTTACAAACTTCCATAACAGCGGATAGACCAATCTGCGCTAAAACATCACTGAAGAAGTTACATATAGTTGAAGATGAGGCCATTTCAAATTATGTTGACCTCCACCCTTGAAACTTGTAAAGCAGGAAATGCACAGGTTGGTTACACAAATCACCTTAATCACCAAATCAACTTAAGTATTTCCAAGACATCAGAATACATGCAGTGGACTTTTCAAAGAGGCTGGCTTGGAGTCTCTTCAGCTTTGTGCAGTACAAAGATACTGCAGAGCATAGTAACTACACAGGAAGAGACAAATCATACTTTGCTGCCAAGAAACATTCGTGTTGGGAGTGCAGGCGGCTGCAATTTTGCTTCAGAAAAATAGAGTAACTCAGCTGGGACTCCCTCATCCTGCCCTCCCACTGAAGTCCTACACCAATGGCTATGGGGTTGCTCTGTGCAAGACTGACAGCTTAATCCACCAACACCCTCACAAAAACCAGAATTACACCCATGTTTTTAAATGTAATGACTGTATTTGGGTTTTACTAATAACATAAACACTGAAGGGCACTTTGCACGGTGATACATTTGCTGGCAGCCCTCACAACTGAAACAGTGCCAGTGGAAACACACTATGCTACAGGATCTGTAAACTATGAATGTGAAACGCTGTAATTGGGTTTACACCTACTGGTGGGTGTTAAAGAAGTGTTCGAGTGAATTAGCTTGCAACATGCACCACGGGTATCTCCCACCCACCACCACCAGCTCCAAAGGGCTGCAGGTCACACCCCTGTCAGATGGCAGCAGCAAATAGATGTGACTTACTTAAAGCCCAAATTGTTTCACTTATATTGGCAAGAGGTTAGTGCAGATGTCCCCACTGTAAGGCACAACGCAGCCTCCCAGGCTCTGCCTGCACTGCCCTGTCATTACGGCTAAGGATGCATTAACATTAACTTCACTTATGAGAAAACACTGTTGAAACAAGTCACAGCCCCTGCTCTCATTTGGCTCTTTACATTGTTCTGCCACGTAAAGGGGACTTAAGGAAATGCTAAGTGTAAATTGTCCTCGATTTAAGGCACCCTTATGGTATCAGAGCTGTGTGAAATAACCTGAATGTATTGAGACTGAAATCAGCAGCTGTTTTCTGCTCCCTAAATAAAGTTAAATGAATGTTTGTCTTTATTATGAAAGTACCTGAAGGGCACCGTCTCTTCTTATGGCTGCTCCACCCTGTAGGCCTAAGCTAGGTCTGAACGCCTGTTTTATAAACTTGGTTCCTTGCTATTTGAGTAAAGGGAGTATTTAAGTCAACTGCTTGTAAAGACATTTGGCGAATGTATCTGAATGTGGAGAGAAGTTTAGTGGGAAAATTGTGGAAGGGTTGAATAACAGAATCCTTTCAATGAAGCTTAAAGGGTTTTGTTATGACTTGTGGCTGTTCTTACAGGACTGGAGGGGCTATTGGAGTCAATATTGCTCAATATCTTACAGATTGCCAAGTAGAAAACAAAGAAAGATTTCCCCAAACAGTTTTAGGAGCCTGACATTAAACATGTTATGTGGGTTTCATTTATTTTCGCTTTCTCTTCATTTTCTAGTCCATGCCTAGGAAACTGGAAACTGGGAAGCCTTTTCCAGCTACCCTAAATCAGAGGTCTAGGTTATTGCTACTGCTGTTGATGCCTCTGTAGCAAAGCCATGGCGGTGACTTGGGCACTCAGTCAAACACAGTAATCCCAGCCCCAAGCGGCACTGTCCATCAGCTGGCGTGGACAGCTGGGGAGAGGCAGAGACTCTGTGCCAGGGGAATGCAAAGCTGTTACAGTGATTTATACACTTGAGTTGGCTATGCTGGGGAGTGCAAATCTCACTTGTGAACTGAACCTGTCTGCACTGACTGTGTTTGCTACATTGGCTGTTGCTGTTAAAGCCCATTGCTCACTCCAGTGTGCTTTGCTGCAACTGTTATTTTTGTTTTATTCATTTACAAGTGAAGCAGTGTTGGAACACGCAGCAAACTCCAAAGCTTCCTTGGAGAAAGGTATCAGAGCACTTTAGATGCTTGCAAGGTCAACTCTAGGCCAACAAGCAAGATTATCATCTTGGTCCAACAAAGACCTTTATAGTGTGACCTGGAGGCATAGGCTCTGCCTTGGCACCAGCAGCAGGTGCCACTGTCTCAGGAGATAGTCCATTCCAGAACAGGATTTTTGCCAGTGGAACTGCTGAACTTCTGAGGCTATTCACTGCTGCTTGCTTCTCCTCAAAAACACATCTAGCAATTACTGCCCTCCTGAACACTTTTCCAGATAGGCTTCAAGGTGCTGTTCCAGTGTTTGGGATTCTCTCATTTTTATAGCACCTCATTATTAGATTTGGTCTGTAACCTCCTTGAGATGGCAGTGATGGAGAGATCTGGGTGGGGTTTTAGGAAAAGGTTAGATGCCTGTCTCCTCAAATCCATAACGACTGTGATGCTTGCCAGTGGAGCAGGACTTGAACCTCTTTGGACCTTTGGGAATCATTCACATACAACCTGTGACTCCTGTGGAGCTTAAGTGTCTGCATGAGAAGACAGCAATGCAGAGCAGATTCTGGCAGCTGGGCTTTGTGTCTCACCACATGCACCTTCTTTGGAACTGGTCTGTCGGTAACTTAAAAACTTACTGAGCTGTTTGCTGCTTTTCTGGTTAAAAGGCTCTTGGGTCCTTCTATTCTACAAGGAAATCCTTAAGCATCATTTAACTGAAACTAGATTTCAGATAAGCCTCACCAAAAGAGCTACATTAAACCCCAGGCATGGTCAGCTGGAAATCCTGCCTGTCTAAACCAGAAAGAGGTTAGAGCAGGTGCTGGCAGTTCACTGATCACTGCGGCTCCGTTACAGTCAGGTTAGATTTATAACATTATTTTTCTTTTATTGTCTACTGCTGTGCACAAGCCTTGAGAGCAAGACTGGTGCAAGTAAGTCACTGCGAGGGGTAAACACAGGAAAGGACTGTGCTGAAGTGCCACGCTTTTAAGTGCGCTTCCAGTTATAACCTCTGATTATAGGTTGCAGAAGTTGGTGACCTCAGTTCTGGTTTTACTTCTGGATTCACAAGCCCAGTGGCTTTTGAGACCTACTTAGCAGTTGACTTTCCATTGGAGCTTGCAATGCCCTTTGGCAATTTCATGTTTAGTTTGGGTGGCCCCGTACCAGGTATCACTTGGGACTACGTGAGCAAGCAGCAGAATTTTAAGTCCTTCCAATAAGGAGCACAGAGGTCACCTACACTGCCAGAAGGGGGGGAAACATTTGGGAGAGGATTTCGCTATCAGCTCCTACACATTCACTGAGGCAGCCCAATTCTTTAAGAATGTTGTTTTCATTCCTTTTGCGGTCTCCACAGATGCAGTACAAGCATCTGAAGAAACATCACATTGCCAACCAGGGCAGTGCTCTTTACATGAGTCAGCAGCAGAGGGCACTGAGCACTGCTCTGTTGTAACAAGAAAATAAAGCTGTTTGTAAACAGCTGTGTCCTGGGGAGCAAGAATCAGTCTAAACTATGAAGAAATAAAAATGAGAGGTCTCATGTTATGCTCTTTGCACATAGCTTTATTCAGCTGTAATTTTGGCTCATTTTAATTCACCAGCAGAAACCTTGAGAGACACCAATTTCACTGCAGCTTCTGGAGTTTTAGCAAGGCAAGGGCTGGTGACTGCTTTGCTAAATCATTACACACTGACTCACAACAGAATATGGAGGAGAAACACTACAGAGAGTACTGCAGACTTGGAGTTGCTTTTTACCAAAGACTTGTCTATAGTGATGAAAGATTTCTTCTGCCCTGGAGGCACACTTCAGGAAAAAGTGCCCATAATAGTCAAGGTCTGACTTCAGAAGAAGAAAGAAAAAGATTAGTCTTCAGTTAGCACCAGGAGAAAAGCAATTACTCTCACCCTACCGATTTAAAGAGCCTTATACATCAGCTTACACAGCTGAGCCTGTGGCAGAATTTGTGTTTAGCTCACCGCATGTTTTGTTCCTTAGACTATTCTTTTCCTAGCATTCCTGCATTTTAACTTCCCTTTTGCACCAGGTAAGAACCATGACAATGATAAAGCAATACCTACTTGTAATACAAGCTGCTTCTGTATTTTTGACATTGGCAAATTTTTACTCTTTGCCAGGTGCCAAAAGACAATTAAAATAAATTCAAGGTGCAAGCCGTTTTCTTTCTTTAAAGAGAACGATTTACTGAAACTGATTTGTTTCAACTCTTACCTGGCACAAATCCACTGATTTGTTTCTTTGGTCCCTGAGAAAGCGATTGGTTTGTCATGTCTGCATCCACTGAGAGAAGAGGTTGATTTCTGGCAGTGGCTTTCAGGGTGGTTTCTGCAGAGTTTTCATCTGTGGTTTCTGGCAGTCCTATAGTCTTTTGTTGGGTAGTGCCAAGAGCTGCATGTGTCACTATCTTCCGACCTGGGCTGACTACATGAACAGAAACAAAAATCATACTTTTTGTACAGAACTGAAGGGGATGGGAGTGTTCTGATGGAGACTTTCTGATATGGGCCTTGAGGCAGGATAAACAACCTCCTCAGGTTTAGATACAGGGTGAAGTGTGAGTTCTAGATACACAGCAAGTTACCAATTGCCTGCTGGCAGCTATTACACAAAAGTGTATCCATGAACTCTACAGTGAAATCCAGTCACTGAATTAACAGTGGAATAGTGGTTATCCACTGAGGTAATTCACCCCTGATGATTTCTGTTCACTTAGCTGAGCATAGGCACATATTGAGGATGACTCATGAAACACTGGTTCCCCTACATGCTTGCATTTCCAGCGTTTCAGATTCTAGCAAGGTACATAACTGAGACACCCCTTCAGATCGAGACCAGGGTCTTTGTTTCTAAGATCATTATGCAAGTAAAGAACTGATTTTTTAAATGAGAACACAAAATCTGCCATTTGGGGACCTTTAACAGTTTTTGTATGCTTTGAAGAAAAGGGAGTTAATTTCCGAGCATCTGCTGTATCCACACATTAAACCATCCCATGTTCTACTTCCAACAAAAGGCTCTGCGGTGGGAGCAAGCTGATTGCTCACAGGGAGACAAGCCACAGAAGGGGGACCACTGCCCTTTGGTCATTCAAGCTGTAGTTACTTTCACAATCTTCTGTGTCCTGGCACACTTACGGTTCTGGCAGAATGTTTCATCTGATCCATCAGGGCACTGTCTCACACCATCGCAAGCAAATGTGATGTCAATGCAGCATCCATCATCGCAGATAAACTGGTAGCGAGAGCAAACCCCGACACAGGCTGTTGAGAAACAATCACCAAATTGCCAAAACAGAAATCATCGAATCATAGACTGGTCTGGGTCGAAAGAACCCTAAGATCATCTACTTCCAACCTCTCCTGCCTAGACCAGGTTTCTCAAGATGCTGTCCAACGTGGCCTTGAACACTGCCAAGGATGGAGCAGTAATCCAAGCAGTAAATATGAGTCAAAGAGTAAAATGTGCAGCACCAAGGAAAAAGCAAAACCATGCTATGTCAAGAAGGATCATGAAGGCGGCAGAAAGCTAAAGAAAAGCCAGGCTCAGCTCTATGACGCTATATTGACATAGAAGCTAATATAGCTAATATCTGGCACCCTCATCACTACTTTGGCAATCTCTTTACTACAGGAATACTCAACCTGGAGGCTGTTGCACCTTAGACCTTGTGCAGCACCCCTACAGCACCTTAAACTCTGCTGGACTGAGCTAAAAGGAGATCTGCCCAGGCTTAAAAGAAACAGGACAGTCCTGAAAATAAAGAAATGAAATCTCTATGGCCGTAACTGCATCTCTCCAACACATAATTCCTACTATACACCCATTCTGTATTTATGACAATATGTTATTTTACATGCACACATACGGACTACATGGCATCTTTTATGGCATGTTTTCTGCAGCCTAATTAAAATAATAGAAGAATGCTCATCTTTTATTTACATCAACAATCCACTGGCTTCAATGCAGCACATGCCAGAACAGGACAAAGCACAAGGTCTCACAAGGAATCTTCATCAGGAAGAACTGAATCCTGCCTGCTTCAATATTTACATTCCCCTGGAAATGGAGAGGGTCCCTGGACAGTTCAATCTGCATACGAATAGCTTTTCTGAAACCCATTCTGACCTTGTAATCATCAAGTGTTTACATTCATGCCTGTGTCTTTCCAACATCAGCGCAGTTCATTGCTTTGTAAAGTATTATCAAATTCAGTGTTTGGTTAATGTTATAACAGCAAATTGATTTGCATAAGGAAGTCACAGCTTTTGGTTGTTAACCCACTATGTGCCAACATGCTGTGCAATGCTAAAGGAAGAATGGCAGGAACACAGGCACCTGTTTAAAACTAAATTCACACTTAGAAAATGCATCTCCTGATCTTCGGCACTAATAATCACACAATTCTTGCATGCATTAAGGTACTGGGCACTGGTTTAATTCTAGAAGTAGCATCTGAATTACAAACATACTCGGGGAATGAGAAGAAGAAAAACTGCAGCCAATCTTCTGTGTGTTGCATGCAAAAGATACCACAGACAAGCAGCCAATAAATAAACCAGAAAACCTCTCTGGATGCTTTAGCTGAATTAAACATTAATGAATACAACTCAACCATCCATTACTGGAATACAGGCATTATTAAGCAGACTCATAGCTGTTTATTTGTAATATAAATTTACTGCCACAGGGACTACTCTCTCGCATACAGACACTGCACTGTTGCAGAGCAAATTCCTGACTGGTTCAGCTGAACACACTGATGATGCTATACAACTCTGACCTTGTGCCAAAGCGGCAGATCTGTATTAGCAACTTGCTAATTACAACATAATTAGAAATTATTACAGATTTGGCAGCCACTGAAATCTTTTACTTTCTACCTTTTATGCTTGTTACACGATTCTTGAGCCCAGAGTTTAAAACTGATGGGTCAATTCCAGTTTCAACTTCCCCAGTAACATAAGGCTTTGGTAACAACCATTACACTGGAAGGCTTAAAAGAAAACAAGAAACCATCTCATCTTTTAGACTACAAGATGCAAGTCAGTATTATTATGAATCTGTGCCTCACACATACTATTAACTGATTTTAACTGGGTCTTCCCTATAACACAAGCCCTGTCATGTTGCACGCACCATCTGACTATATAATGAACTGTTACGATGTGCCTGATACATATGTCAGTATTTCATTTTTCCAACCCTGCATGCTTATTAGCAATACAAGGATGAACATTTAAATGCTTGAGAGTATTATTGCTCTAAAAAACAAGTGATGCTTGCTTGCTCCCTAACTCTGAAACAGCAATTCAAAGGTGAAAGAGACATCATCATGTAATGAATAAGGGCAAAATAAAACACTAGAAATGGAGACTAAGATTTCTGCCCCCATCAAGACCCTTGCTCTGAATGCCATACTGCGGGTGTCACACAGGCAATGGCTCCCATCATTTTCTCACCTACTGCAGAATGAACCATGGGCAGAACGGTCACAGAGATGTTGTCAGAGCTCCGCTGACCTGCGGTGTCTGTCACAGTTAGCTGGAAAACATACGCGCCTTCCTGAATGTGAGACAGTTTCAGTGTTCCTGGTTGCGGTACCTGATGAAAGAGAACAGCAAAAAAGCCCACACTGGTATACAGGATCCATCCATAAATTTGTAGGAATAGGGAGCTCATTTCTGTATAATGCTTTTCATGCAGATTCAATACTTGTCTTCAGTCTAGCCAGCCCACTCATGCATGTGTATCAATATGTGATGTTTTGATCTTTTTTTTTGCATCCAGGTGTAAAAATAAACATGCCTAACAATTATGTAACACTTTCCTTCATACACTCAGTTCCCTGAGCACTGGATGATAAATGGAAACACAGATTTAGCTTGAATTTTCAGTACCTGGGAATGCAATTTGAGAAGGCAGGCAGTAAAGTACTATTTTGTTCTCTGTCAAATTAGTCTATAGACAGTATACATGTATCCAAAGAAGTTACTTTTGCTATATATTGATTTATGATAAGGTGACTGATAGCACTGCTTTATGAATAAGACTGCCCATCTTTGTCCAGTATGACATTTGTTGTAGTCACTTATTACAAACTGCTGAACTGAGTTTTTCCATGCCCAGCACTGGATGTCCATGCTTTGCTTGGAACCAGAAATAAGTTCACCTATAGTGAGTGACCTAGACATTAGGTTTCAGGAAGTCATGTGATACAAACACAGAAACAACTTAACACTGGGTTAGATCTTGAAGAAGTAAATAAAATAACTTTTTCAATGATAATTTGGAACAGGTGCCATACTGGCATTACCAGTATAACAGTAACATTTAGAAGTAAGTGTGTATAAAATGAGTGCAAATGCTGAACCTTTTTTAACCTTGTGACAATTACCAGTCACAAATAACTCCAGCTGTCTGAGAATTCAGTAACACACACAGTAACTACAGAAAACACTCAGGTTTTCTCATGTAGTGCATTTCTACAGAAGCAGCACACAGGGCTATATACCCACCTAATATTAAAATTAAAATTCAATAAAGAACTTTGGACTGCTTATTTAAAGTTGTTTTTCATGCCTAAAATGGAACAGTTTTCAATAAATATGGTAATAGTCCTAAACACATCTTTATATCAGGGTGTATTGATAAATGCATTTTTCTCTGCTGGTAAGTGAATTTCCTAACTGAAATTGCTTTCCTTTTCTATTTATGCGAATGCACTCAGTTATCTGATCATGCTGTTGATAACTTCCTGATGGAGTACATGACCCCTTAGAATTTTATTCTTTAGTGTTTTACAGAGATAAATATGCTCTAAAAAGCACCTGCTGCTTTTCACCATGACTGCTGGGAGAGCAAATATGGTGTTTAAAACTCATGAGCCATGGAGTCCAGCTCCCAGTGCACAGCCAGAGAAACGCCATTGACTTACGAATATGCTGCCACTCCTGGCATGCTCTGTGCCTGCCCTGCCCTGAAGAATGCCCAGCTGTACCTGCCTTCTTACAAGCTCTGACTCAAACCAGACAGTAAATTTCCAGATAATCAGCATTAAAATAACAACAAACACCCCATAATTGCCCCTAAGTGTCACAGAGCTGCACAGCTACAGCATATGGGTAGCAATCTCAGAAGCAAATTATCTAAGAAGCAATAATCAGTCACAATAGAAAAACACTCTCCGCTGGCTTCCTCCTACAATGTGGTAAGATCTCTTCAAAGCAGTCCTTCCTCCTCCTCTACCTTCTATTCATTCTTTGGTACGTAAGCGCAATGCAATAGCTGTCTTTTGTCTTATTTAAACACAGTACCTTTCTCCCTTGTAGCTATGGATTCATGTATTGTTTGCTCAGAATAAATGACATGAAATCCAGTAACATCAGCATAGCAACTAAAGCACTAAAGACAGAAAATGAAGGCTGTATGAAAAAAAATAAAATCATACTTCTCATTTTTGTCTTACCCTAGATACAATACTATATCACAGATTAAAGAGTATCTAATTGCTATTTAGACAAAATAATGCTGCAAAGGCTCAGACTAACAAGTCTTGATAATAAAATGTTCATTTTATCTAGATAATATCTTGCAACTATACTTAAAAGCTTTTTTCAAGTCTTTTCTATGTATTATTCTGTTCACACTCCTTATGAAAGCCTTTCAACCTTTTACTTTTCAAGACAATAAAATAATAAATGAAGCTAAAGAAACTCACAGTGGTCTCTGACATGACAGTTTCAAGCTGCAGAGCAGCTTCAAGCCACTCAGAACTGGCTGACTGCAGTCACCCTTTCATAGATGTGGAACTTGCAGTAGAATATAGAACTTTCAAAAGCAGGCAGCACTGGCTTAACTAACACTTTTGAACACCTTTTCCTATCCACCAGCAGCATCTCAGCAACAGTAAAGTCTGTGGTCCACACCTACTCCTCTTTACATGTCTCTCTCTAGGTGAAGTTCCCATTGTACCCTGAATACTGTGGGTTGTGAACAGACCATGAGTAAACTCTATGGGTTTGAGACATTTTTTCCCTTCCTTTCCTACTGCTCCTAGAACATTCACAAAGAAAGGTGGGATGGAGAATCCCTCTCTTGAAGGTTACTTTTAAGTTGAAGCCAAATTGAAGCAGAAACTGTATGGATGTAATAAAACAGTATAACAAGGTTTACATCATATTTTTTTTTGCAGTTTCTCTGTAAGCACTGACAAAAGACTGTTGGTGAAAATATCTTACTATTTTTAGTAACTGCATTACTGAGATGTCTCTAAACTGGATCACAGAAGCTGAAAACCAAGTGCAGTGAGCACAAACAACGGTGAAAGCAGAGCTGAAATGCAGTAATTAACATCAACTTGTTAGCTGCTGGCTGTCTCACGCCATCCAACATAGAGGTGAACTGTAAAAACCTCTAGAAATACTCACTGGAACAAACCCCTCAGGATCACGGTATAGTCCCCATCACTGCAGGTTTTTAAGACGTGATTGAACAGGTAAGATAATCCTATCTAGGCTCCTTGTCCCACAATAGCTTGGATCAGATAATCTTTTGAGGTCCCTTCCAACCTCGGCTCCTCTATACTTCTATGAAATAAGTGCTCAAGCTTTACATTCATCCTAATGTTGGTGCCTGGTAGCCATATCCGTTTCAGTAATATTTTTAGTTCTACAGTTAAACCAGTATGAACATATCAATCTGCAAGTAACTGGCCATGGGTGAGACTGCACGTGTACCTTCATTTCAACTGATGAGTCACCTTGCAGCAGGGTCCACTCATACTGCACAATTCCATGGTCATCTGAACTTTCTCGGCCATCCAGAAGCACCCAGTCGACAGGAGACTGCAGCACAATATCTTGTCCTGCCTTACACCGTGGAGGCTCATCGTATTCTTCTATAATAAAAAAAAGAGAAGCTCTGCTATTTATCAGGGTAAGCCGAGTAACTATTCATCTAAACCAGCTTTTCTTGGTTAAGGTGCAACTTCCTGAAAGGTAGAACATGTTCATTAGTGCATATTTTGATAAGCGAAGTAATATCTACTTAAATTTTAGTTAAGTGTTCCATATTCAATGATGTCTTCAGGAAATAGCTCATACATTAGAAGCACATGGCACAGAAGATCTCTCTACGTACACGTGTATTTCATTAATACAACATACAGCACGGTTAGCATCAGTGTAGTTTTCAATCTGAACTAATGAAAATGGATTTAAATATGAATTATATATATATTCAGATGGAAGTTACTGCAGACTTTTTACAGCACTCTGCATAACTTTATAGGCTTTTAACTACTTTTTATAATACACGTTTACAGGAGTGAAAGACATATTTAACAAAAGCTGACATCCTGGCAAAGCACTGTACATACTCAGTACAAAACATCAGAAATGACTGCTGATTTTAAGTGCCAAATTTAAGACATTCAAAGCTTGATTTTCATACTATTTAGGATTTGTAGCATCTTGCTATATTCAAAGTACAGTCCTTATTGATTAAAATTGTGAGTACTAAGTACTTCTGCAAATCAGACTACAAGTTTTCAGATCAGGCTAACAAAACCCATGATATATTAAGTGATATGGCATGTGAGAAGTGGTTTAAGACATCTGCTCATCAGGCAATGCAGGGAAGAGAGACACATAAATTCCACTCTACAAGTCAGCATTTGTCAAATTTAGCCACAGGACTGTATCTTTCTGCAGCTACCTACTCAGGTTTCATTCCTTCTCTGGGCATGGGATGTTCCTGGCACCCTGAAGTGCCAGAGTGCATTCTGCTCTTCTACCTCTCAAAGGATATTCTGTAAAGGATATTGATGTTAAGCTCAGAAAAAATCTATTGAACGTGAGGCTGTAACTTCACTCAGCATGGGCAGAGCTGCACCAGGAAAGAAAAGGTGCTTCCCCATCAGCGCAGGGATTCCCCCTTGCATGTGCTCCTCTCCAGTATTAAGAACTTGCTGGAAGGCACAGAGCAGTGGGGCAATTTTTTGTCAGTGACTGAACAGCAACCTTTCTATTTCTTGTTTTTCTCAGTAGTAGGAAAGACGTAGAAAATTTCAAGGCAAATGCCTGAAGTTAGTAAAACGTACAAATAACTGAAAACAGGGGCTAATAATAGAAAGTATGAAACAGTTCTTGCTCATCCAGCTGGCACAGGAAGCTTTGCCTAATTTGTATGCACTCACCCCTCAAAACCAACTTCATTTAAAAAGCAAAGTTTAGGTACAAACCCAAACTCACTGTTAATAGACACCAACATTATGGTGCCAGGGCAACTTCTATTTGGGACATACAAGTTACACACAGTCTTCACATGATTATTTACTTCACCAATCACTGTCAAAAAGAGACCGACCTGGATCTGAAACAGCACAGCCCATCCTTCCACTTTTACCTTGGAATGAGTTTCAAGCTCCCTGTCTGGTTTAAATGACTCAAGCAATGCCCAGCAGGGAGAGAGACAATCCCATTTCCCCTAGGCCCTAAGCAGTGAAAATATTCTCTTCCCAGACTAACTTTGTACTCCACAGTCTGAGTTGCGATGGTAATGCCACCTCGTATTTTGGGCAGGTCACAGAAAGCTACGCCTGCTTTTTGCTATGGATGAGAAAAAAAAAGGCCTGAGAGAGACATCTGGTATGGGAGGAGCCAGCCTATTGAGCTGAAGACACTTTTTCCATAGCAAAGTTTCAAGCAATGGAATACATTACCCTTAGTGAGAGAAACACCTCCAAATCTGGGGAATACATGCTGCTAAGAAGTCAGCATAAAAAAGCAAGGAGGGATACTCAGGAGCCACGTACAACCACTGCTCACAGGAATAAAGGACTACCAGCCACAGGATAACAGAAAAATCAATCTCAGAAAGCACCTTTTAACTTCTGTTTCGAACTCTTATTTAGGTTGAATGTAAATAAGCAACATGAAACTGATATACCAGATCAAGACTCAGATGCTAGAGCTGTCCGCTTTCTAGAAAAGGAGCTACAACTTTATGAACAACACTTTTTTCCTTGGGGGAATCCTGGTGATGACA
>NDXB01005653.1:37724-77184 GCA_002631895.1 Agapornis roseicollis | reverse complement strand
GGGGGGGAAGGCGGAATGCCAATGGCTTAACTTACTCTGCTTCCTCCATCAGGATGCAGGCTTTGCCCGCCAGTAATGAAGCTGCCAGCTAGTTTTCCTAATGAAGGCTTTGTTATAAAGGTTATTTCACTGCTGATTCCTAAATGTCTTTGATATTAGTTCACCTTACTGTTGAACTCTCCCATTGCTCACCACTCCTGAGCAGCACAGAAGGCAGACATTTCTGGTGAGGCACTCAAGTCCTCTTTCTTTCTATGTCAAATTTTTACAAATATGCCTAACAAAGGCAAAACCCATTACCTCTTCCTTCACTACAAGCACATGGGGTTTCACTGCTAACACAGCACGAACTGCCTGGAATTGCACAGTAAATCCACAGCTGAACCAGCACAAACTGGGTGAGAAGGGCTTGGATTTACAGTGAAAGGTTCAAATTCATCCCACCACTGCCTGCTCTGGAAGTATACAGATATACACTTGATCTGACAAATAGAGATCTGTTATTAATTAAATATGCAATTGTTTTTCATTTAGTGGAGATCCTTAACGTAAACGAAACCACAACACCCTAGAGATCACTGTATACTAATGCCAGAAGTGTTTCAGAATTATGAGGACAGCACATTTATGGATTGGTTTGGTATTACCAAAAAGAAAACAGCAGCAGGCTCGACACCACAGTACTCTGACAAAAACCAAACCAAACCAAACCCAACCCAGGTAAGATGTGATCCCCTTGTGAAAGAAAATCCTGAAATTAAAAGCTCTTTCCTAAATTTCCTAAACTCAATCATGGGGTGACCTAAGGGAGGTGTGCCTTCATCGTCCTGTGATGGCAAACTGTTGTCCAGATTAATTTTTCAATGTAATTCAAGAATGCAGCAGTAACATAACTTCAGACAGCAAACTAATTCAATCTTAATTCTATCTCTCCTGGCTTATGTCACGGCTGACAGATGCTTGAATAAAAGTTCATTCTCCTTCGTGGCTTTGCTTTGGCTCCAGTATAACTGCATTAAGAAGTCATAATTCCATTTCCAATGCCACCATCACCCACAAGGCAGACTCTTAAATAAACCCAACAGGATACAGAACAATTTGCAGATTAGGAACTGAAATTGTCTTGTGAGCCCAGTGCTGAAAGTTACAAAAGCTGCCAAAAAGGCACGCACTAAAGAATTCCTGAATTTAAAAAATCAAGACATTAAAAGAAATTCAAGATTTCTAAAAGTTCAAGTAACATTTGAGCAATAATATTATCTATGTTGTGCCACACTACACTCTACATTAGGGCCAGGTTTTAATGAATTAAGATAGTTTAAAATGATGAAGGACATTTGAAGATATTCTGAAAGGTTTTCAAAGATGCCTAATTCTCTGTGACTTTGATTTAAAATCTAGCCTTAAACCTTCTGTCTTACAAGTTCATACAGGGTTACAAAACACAATTACCCCAAAGTTTATACCTAAATAATGCCATGGAACTAATACTCTGCCTGTTGAAAATGTCAAAATCGTATCTTGGGGTTTTCTGATACCTTAAGCTTGCCTCATCTTCACTGCTCAAGTTCCTCTCTATAGCTGTCTAGTTCACCTGCCAATGAACATTCCAAAAAGTATGTAGGCTTTGTAACTTCCTGTAGGAAGAGAACTCCTGCTCCCTCTTATTTCCAGGAGCTTCCCATTGGCATTCTCATAAAATACCCAAGGGCTAGTGGACCTCAAGCCCAAGGTCTCTCCTGCCAAGGGAGCAGCAACAGCAGGTTCCACAGTGTCCATTCACGCCACCACTAGGTTTTCTTCATGCAGTGAGTATTACTTCAGTATGAGTACATTTAGGGAAGTACCATCAACAGAAGATAATGAAATTAAGACAAACTGAATTAAGGTGCAACTGTTTAACAACAGGAGAGTGAGAGTGAGAGTAAGTTCTCTGGAGCACATGCTAGGAATCAGACTCCATATTTAGAAACCCAGACTTGTTTTCCTCTGCAGCTGCCTACTCTGGATCATGTTGTTCTCAAATACACTTCAGTGTTGAACAAACTGCTGCTTTTGATGTTGCCCAGATTCCAGACGCAGTTATACAGTCTCCATGCTGCCTTTGGACTACTGGTGCAACACAGAGTCATAGAATCACAGAGTAGTTGGGGTTGGAAAGTTCCAACTCCCCTGCCATGGGCACGGACACCTCACACTAGACAAGGCAGTTGCCAAAGGCTCTGTGCAGCCTGGCTTTGAACACTGCCAGGGATGGAGCATTCACAACTTCTTGGGCAACCCATTCCAGTGCCTCATCACCCTCACAATAAAGAACTTCTTCCTTATAGCTAACCTAAATCTCCCCTGTTTAAGTATAGATATATATATACATATATAAGTTCAAGTATAGATACACCCTTGTCTTCTTCAGTCTAACTCCCAACTTCTTAAGCAGGAAAAAATCTGAGTTAACCGAATGAGTAACCGCTTAGCTAACAACATTTGGACAGCTCTCCAGAGCAGGCGGTCCTGTGCCTGCTCTCAAGCTATGCACCAGGTGCTGGCGTAACCGGCCCCAGCACCTCCCGCTTTCCAGGGTGCCCAGCACCCGCAGGACCCCGCAGCCGCCGCCACCCTGTCGGAGCTGCGGCGCCCGTGCACATGCCGGTCCCAGCAGCCGGCTCCCAGCCGCAGGCCCACCAGCGCCACAAGGGTTCTGAGAGTCAGCGGTGGCAGGGCCGGCTTCTTCTCAACTCACTCCCAGGCACGGCTGGGACGACTCAGGGAGAGGTCCCGCCGGCGCTCCCCGTCCTCTCCCCGCGGGGGAAGTTTCCCCTGCTCTTCCACCGAATGGCGGAGGAGAGCGGGCCCTTCCGCCGGCCCTGCCCTCCCCCGGGCTGCCGGCCGCCATTTCCCCCCTGCCGTAAGGCAGCCGCTTCCTGGGCCCGGCGCAGCCACCCCCTGGTGCGAAGCCATCACTTACCCGGCGGCGGGCCGAGGCCGGCGGGGCGGCGGCTGTAGGTGCTGTAGCCGCGGTGCGGGGCGAAGCGGCAGACGGGGCGGCCTCGGTGCGTGCAGTTGAAGAGGTAGCAGCCCAGCTCCGCCGCCGCCGCCGTCCCCCGCGGCCGGGGGGGTTCCTGCACCACGGCCAGCGTGCAGCGCGGCTCGGCGCAGCAGGCGTCCAGGCACTGCCGCCATCCCGTCGCGCCGGCGGGGGCCCGCAGGAAGGTGGCGCCGGCCGCGATGGAGTCCTTGGTGCGGATGATCGAGTCGGGCCTGGCGGAGAAGCTGCTGCTGCCGCCGCACACCTCCCCGCCGCCTGCTGCCGTCGCCGCTGGCGGTCCCGGCTCCTCCTGCTGCAGCTGCCGGCGAAACTCCTCCAGTAGCGACTCCACGCCCGAGATCTGCGAGCGCAGGTCGGCCAGAGGCGCCGCGCACCACGCGCCTGGCAGCACGGCCTGCCCGGCCAGCGCCGCCAGCAGCACCAGCACCAGCGCCGCCATGGCCCCAGGCGGCGGCGGCGCGCAGGCGGGAGCGGGAGCAGCGGGAGCGGCGGGAGATGCTCCCCCCGCGGCACCCGCGAGCGCGGCGCGGGGAGGCGCCTGCCCCGCCCGGCTGCGGAGCGGCGGCGCTCAGTACCCGCCGGCCTGAACAGCTCCACCGGGCGGGGCCGCCTTGGCCCCGCCCCCAAAACAGGACCCGCCCCCTCCTCCGTCCCTCAGGGCTCGCCTCCCGAAGGGGGGCTCATCGGCTTGGGGCTGGGACTGGGCCCGTCCGAGCCGGCTCTGCGCGACGGCTTTAAAAAGCGTTTTCTTCTAAAATAATGCCTTAAACGTGTCCCCCAAACGCGTGAGGGGAACCTGGCTTGCGCGAGCCACCAGGCATGAATATTTGGGAGGGACTGGGTGCATCAGGGCACACCTCCTGGGGTCACTGAATGACGGTCGCTAAAACTGCTGGTGCTTGGGTGAGTGTAGGGCAACAAACAAAGGAACAAATTGTGGAGGGTTCCTCCCACGTGTGGCATTTCTGGCCAGAAACTAAGGAAAAAACCCCAGTAGTCAAAGCTAACAAGCAAATGTGTGAGCTCTTCAGGTTTAAGAAAAAAGTCTCAGACAGGGTGCTAGGGGAGAACTCGTGAGCTTTTGAAGTGAAGGCTGAACAACTTCTGGAGAAATGCTTCCAGTTAAAACCTTCCGGTTTGCATAGAAACAGTTCGGTTGGGAAAGACCCATAAGATCGTTAACCACTACCCCAGGACTGCCAAGACCACCACTCAACCATGTCACTGAGGGCCTCATCTACATAGAGTCTGAATGCTTCCAGGAATGGTGATTCCACCACTGCCCTGGGCAGCCTGTTCCAATGCCTGAGCACCCTTTCAGTGAAGAAATATTTCCTGATTTCCAATCTAAACCTCCCTTGGCGCACCTTGAGGCCATTTCCTCTTGTTCCATCGCTTGTTACTTGGGAGAAGAGACCAGCCACCTCCTGGCTCCTTTCAGGAGCTTGTTGAGGGTGATAAGGTCCCCCTTGAGCCTTCTCCAGACTAAACAGTTCTCTCAGCCTTTCCTCATGAGACTTGTGCTCCAGATCCTTCACCAGCTTCGTTGCCCTACACAGCTTTTGTTTTAATTCTGTCATGAAATGCAGGCTGTTTCTGTGCCACAGATTAATAACAATGTGACCTCCCTGAAAATCAGCAACCCCAAAACCAGCTGCCTCATTATTTTTTCATCAGGTGGATGGAGCCTCGAAGAGCAGGGATGGCACATTGAGAACAATTTATTAGCATTGAGAAACATAGACATGGCACTAAACTATATGGAGGTGGCAATGAAATTTGCACTGTGTATAAAAGGGTATAGCAAGAGATGAAGGGGCAGCTCTATGTTTCTGTATTATCTGTTTCATTCTTGCAAGCATCTTTAAGCATAGACTCCTACTTCTCTCGAATAACTGGAAAAGTCTTTATAGCTACACCAAAAAATGATTATTTGGGCAGGGTATTTTGAACAGCTAGAGGGAAAAAAAGTGTATTAGGAATGGCTTTCAAACACCTTTTTTACTCCTTCACATTTTTGGCTTGTTTCAGGACATGCTCCCAGTGTAACTCAGAACTGCTTCCAAAACATATCTTTAATATTCTACCACTGTAGGCCCTTAGGTTTTGCCCAGAAAAATTTGCATGCAGCTCATAGTTTGGCTTATGATTTTGTCTCCTCCTCCTCTCCCAAATCACAGGACTCTAGTTCAGTGATTCATTGAAGCAGGGTGGCCTATCACCACTGCAGTTAAAGATTGCATTTCTCCAGCTATGTGCTCTATGGGTTCTCTAGATTTCTAAAACTGTATTTTTAAGGCTTTCAATTCCCTATCAATTTCAGTTGAAACTGGTCAATGCATTGAAGGGGCTATAGGAAGATGGAACAGCTAGACAGTGAGATGATATAATCCTTATTTGCTTTGAAAATCAGGCTTCAATGCCATGATTTATTTTTTTTTTTAGGAAAACTTTGGGGAGATGATCAGTCTGTTCATAACAGAGGTAAATGACTGTAAAGCACTCACTTGATAGCAGTGATACCAGTTTGGTACTGCTCTGCTCTCTTGTGCCACCGGAATGCAAACCATAAATAAATACTTAGAGATTCATGGTCTAAGTGTTAATAAACTAATGTCTAAGCTAAATAAGCTTAGGTCTGAGCCAAATAAACACTTAGAGAACATGAGATATGTGTTCATAAATATGCTCATACAGCTGTTGTGCAGGCTGAAGTTGGAAGAGGGAACAAATGCAACAGGTCATCACTTCCTCAGAGTCCCCAAAGATCTGGAACTGCTGTGTTTGAGCAGAGTTTCTTTCTGGCACCTTATTATGAGGAATCCGTGTTTTGAAGGTGTCCCCAAGGAGAGCAGACTCTTCTTCAAGCAGGTGAACATTTAAGAGGTAAAGAAGGGTATGGCTTAAACTGCTGGTTTGCTTCAGTGGCACTTTTGCCTGTTTGATGATTAGTAGATGTCAGAGCATTTTCCTGAGTTGGGATAAGAATTATATGCTTAAATTTGTGCTTGGAAGTGTTGAGGCCACCTGCAGATTAGGTTCTTGAGCAAGATCGTGTAAGTGCAGCAAATTTTTTCTTATTGATGCTGGAGCAGAACTTGTTTTGTTGCCTAATTTTCTTGGCTCAGAGTGTTACCGTGTCATCATCTCGTGTTACTTTGGCCTTTTGAGAAGGATGCATTTGTAGTCATGCTGAGCTTTACTCAGAAGGTGGCAGCAGCTTATTACTTAAATAAATTAGATTGCTGCTAGGTGATAATGTCTGCCTAAGTGTAAGTACTTGTACTTAATTTCACATTTCTTTACTGGTTCATTGTTGTGAGTGCCTTAGATTTGCTTTACTCTGTGGAGCTGCAAATCAAAATTAAAATTTATAGTTATGCTGAAGATATTTTATTTTTGCCTGTAATCAAAGTGAAGTTTTGGGATGGTTTGATTTTTCAAGTAGAGGGCATTAGAGATTAAGAAAGGCATTTGTTAGGTTTTAATCCTTTTTCCCTTTTTACACATGTACCATATTTTATTGTCCAAAACTTCGTAAGACATGAGACAGTTACAGAGACTGCTAGTTTTCTTTACCAAGAGTGGGGATTAGACAACACATATTTTCTTTCCATTTAAACAATACCCGGCAGAGTAATACAGGGATTCAGAATTCATGAATATTCATGTTTCCAACCATCTGTTGATCAGTTTCTATGCAAAATCAAAATTCACAAACCACTGAAACTATGAGAGTAAGACATGAATGCAACTGCTTTTCTCTTCCTTTAGATCTATTTTTGTCCAAACTAGGAGAAAAAGGGATTAAAAAAAAAACCCAGGGGGACAGAAAAGTAATAGAGTAGCACTAGGATGGACAGAAATGGAGAAGATAGGAAGGGAGCAGGAAGAGAAGGCAAAGTTACATCCAGGCTTCCCCATCTGAAATGCTTTCCTGTGAACTCGTGTTTTCTTTTTTTTTTTTTTTTTTTGTTAGAATATGTGCTCAGGAAAAGAAATATGTCTTCTTTTTCATGTGATATCTTCCAGGTGCTCTGCAAACAGAAAACACATAATGCAAACGTTATCTGCAGAAAATGTGTCATTGGCATGATGCTCTCATTAAACACGTTTTCTTTGCTCCAGCTTGCTTGTGAGAATCCATTCAGTAAACACCCATCATAAATAGAAATTGGCTCAGATGCTGGAGTGGATCGTTGATTGACAGCTGAGTTTGAGCAATTTGGCCATGAATGAATTGAAGTGATAACCTTTTCTTTGCAGCTTGAAGGTTCAGGTTTCTGTCTGTGAGAGTGAGAGCTGAGACATTCAGCAGAAATTACAGAGGGTAAGGTGGTAAATGGTAACAGTGGGAGTGGAGGAATTACAGATACACGACTTCGTATTTTGTCATTTTTTAATATTTCCAGTCCCTTCCAAACAAAATCGTGTAATACTGTGGTACTGGTGCGTCGTGGTTTAACCACGACATGGTGTTACGAAAACAGCAGGAGGAATCATTTTTCAAACAACTAAATGAAAAATGTAATCATGAAAATGCTTCATATCTCATTGATTATATGTACGTCCCACGGTGATGCAAGTTAAAAAGGTATGACCAGTTACAGCTTGAGATGGTTTCAGTCCAACTACTGTAAACAGCTTTCCTTGCTCTCTTTAAGAAGAGAAAAATAGCCAAGCCCTGTCTTGGCAATGTGTGTGTGTATAATTGTGCTTGTCTTTCTACTGCTATATCAAATATCAGTGTTCAAAAAGTGAGAGCTCTACTAGCTGACAAAATTGGAATATTATTAGCAGCCTCCCCCTCCTTCTATATGCCTGACTGTAATTGTGCCTAACACAAAACAATTATTTTACTAAAACAGGGAAGGAGACAGAGAATGAAAAAAAAGGCATGAGATTTTTGTTTTAGACACCCTTTCCTGCTAGCAGCAGTGGTGAGGATTGGGCTCAGAATGAGACGTCAGGTGATTACTTTAACATTACATTCATGTGTGCCGTGGCTGCTTCTCTGCCCAGATACTGCATAATTGCCTGCACGGCATTAGCCAGGCACCACGTGGTACGAGCACAGATACTCTGACAGGAAAAGCACTGAAGCTCTGGTACTGAGATAAATCTCCTTGTAAAGAAGGAGCATAGGTAGGTGTGAGAAGGGGGAGCCACTTCTGTAAAGTGAATTTATTAACTGTGTTTATTACCTGGTATAAAGTGTAATTCACTGTGAGAGTGTCTAATAATGATAGTGCTCATTGCTGCAAGGGTATAGGCACTAGTAGGGTGAACTGGCTGTTTCATCAAAATCATGCATGGATGTAAGCAGGGAAAAGAGAGGTAGGGTAAAGCTAAGCAAAAAAATCCTAATGTTCCTGGGAGAATAGTACCACTCAATGCATTTCTTAGCTGGATTTTGGAAAACACATTTCTTTTCAAACTGGAATCCACCAAATGTGCCTTCAGCATCCTGGTCAATGCAATAGCTCTGGCAGCTGCTTCTTTGGCCATGAAAGATCCAAAACTGCAGCCTGAGAGGTGAAGGACAGTTGTGATTGTATTTAAAAAATTATTAAATTGCTTCTCTGGGAAGGGTGATATGGGAGCAGTAGATTTGTGACTGGAATTTCAGCCAGTTTTGTAGAGATAAGTTGCCCCTGATTTACAAACAGTAAAACCTTAACAGCCAGAGCTCAGATTAAGCTAGGAGTAGAAAAAGTTATTTTGCTTATAAACATCACTGTTAGTAGGGGAACAGTTGAGAGAATGAACATGGGTCAACACTATGCATTATTTTGCAGTCAGCATCTTACAGCCTCTGAAGGAACTGACTTTGCCTGTATTTGTACTGGAGCAGAATAACTTGTGCTTCAAAGTGTGTTAGCTAAGCAAAGATTTGTATAATCTATGTCCACCAGTCAATGAAAAAATTCCCTACTGCATATTGAAAATGTAGAAAACTATTTCATGTCCTGTCTGAAAGTACATAACCAACAGCCTGAATCCTTTTTGTTTGGGATTTTTGTGAAATACACAAAGCTCTGATATGCATGAAACTACAAAGGATTGCTCCCCAAAAGGAAAATATCTAGCTAAAAAAATTACTCATTGTCATTTGAGCCATGCATTCTTCTGTGGTGTAGTATGTTAATCAAATGGGTAATAAGCTCATGAATAGTGAGTCAATGGAAGCTAGTGGCAGCCTTGATGTTGATCAATAATGTCAAGGGTTTGTAACAGGTTACAAATAATAGTGGGCTCTGCAGATGCCACTGAATTAGTGAATAAAGTGGTCGTGACCACCAGCGCTCCTGTCAGTATCCCCTCATGATTTTTCATACAGAGGGCATAAAGAAGCCAATTATTTGGTCACCGCGAGCAGTTTTATGTAGAATTCTTCATTTATATGTTCTGAATTTAGTATGCTGCTCTTAAATGAATAGGTTTGAACTTCTTGGCACTTCTTTCTTTATGGCAGTTTCCAGACTTTACAGAAAATACAGGGCTTCAGGAATGTTGCAAGGGCAACAGACCCTTTGCATCCAATTTTTACTGATTTTACAGAAAACCAGAAATATAATTATGATAATGTTTAGCTTAATGGCAACAGCAGAAATGATGAGCCAACTGGACAGCTTGATCTAAGATGGAAGACATCAGTCGTCTTCATTGTTTTTAAAGCTTCCTTTTAGCCTCCATTGCCAAATACAAAAGTCAATGTAAACTCAAATCTACTTTAATTTTCTTCCCACCCTTCTGTTCTGTTTTTTATCCTGGGGATGTTTAGCAATAGAGATGAGTGTAGCAACCATTACAGATAATTTTAACCCATTGTGTTACAGCTATTAGATCTCACTGGGATTTTTCTGAAGTGATTTCTTGGATAAAGCTTTTTCTTTTAATGCTACGTATGCATTGGCTGGTTTAATAAATCAGCTACTGTGGGGAAAATGTGCAGTTCACTTCAGTTCAGCCATCAGCCCAAGCTGCTGCTTTCATGTTTTTTTCTACTGCCCTAACTGCATGCAACCATGATTAGGTGGAAAGACAGTAAAATCCACATAAAGGATTGTTTTAATTCTGAACATCGATGTTCAAAAATAGCCAAAACCTGTTTTTAGGTCTTCACATAATTTAGAAGAATAAAAGTGATAGCTTATGGGCACTTTGGTTTGCCTGGCTATTCTTTTGTCAGAGAAGTAGGACCTGATGCATTTTTCTGTTACAGGCATAAAAAATGAACCCATTATAGCTGGAAGCACAACATTTTTTCTTAGTCTGAAGGTGTATGAACAAGATCAGTAGATCCTCTCTCTTGCAGAGCTGATCACGTCGCTTGCCCTCTCAACTCTGACAAGAGACTTTTGCTGGCTTTAGTAGACTTTGGGTCAGATTCATGATCTGCATCTCTTATTTTCAAATTGGAAACACTAATTAAGTGTCTACAAAAGGAGACCTGCAATAGAAAAATTAATTCATGATAACACACTTGAAGGTCATTGCATTGAATAATGAAATGATGCAATTAGAAATATTCTTGCCTGGTATTTTTCACTCAGTACAATCCAGTTCCTCTTTTGCATGATTTTGCATGTGTTTGCTTTCGATTATCATATTTGCATTTGTGTGTTTTCTCATGAAGCACTCTGACTGTATGATTCCCGCAGTTCCCTTGTATTTCTGGCTGCTGCCATGCTAGACCTGCTGCCACTATTGCATTGTAGGTCACACACATAAATCTCTTCAGGTGAAATCAGTGGTGGTGTTTAGTGGTGCTTCTGCTTTGCTAATGGTGGAGAAATGTGGTTTAGGTGTGTTGTGGTTGGCCTCTTAATTGGAGCTCTTACATGAGTTTTATCCAAGCATTTTAGTGATATCCTCATTAAAATAGTCTTTCTGGACTTCAAAGAAGGAGGGCTGTTAAGTTAACTTAGATGGATGAGAGAGTGGGATTTCCTTTCGTTTGAGCTGCAAATCACACATTTTGTAGTGAAGCTTGAGGAAAATTGACTTGAATGCAGATAATCCTGCCATGTTCTTCCCAGTGTTCTTCCATGTATGTCTTAGAGGATGTGTATGTTTCCTTATTGGTGACAAACTTGCCTGAGCAAATATCTCATTGGGTGTCAGCATAAAAATGCTCAATCAGTTTGTCTCAGTCTCTATAATTTAAATATTGCCACAGTATATAAATTGTGATGGGAGAATATCTAGATTTTGGTTAGGCTCAGATAGGGATTGCCCAGGGTAACTATGCAATGAAGATGCACTGGTTGGAATAACCAAAAAACATCCTAAATATGATATAGACTTTGATTCAGGGAGTTTAAATTTCCAATTTTCCCCAGCACTTCAGATTTCATTATTATTTAATAAATACCTTGAGTGTGAATACACATCTGAGCTATTGCATAACATGAATTTCCAGGACTGGCTGGTAATAATCTTGAAAAATACTTCTAAAATGAGAGTGTGGTAGGGTTTTTTGCTTCAAATGTGGCCTGGAAATGTTGTGATAACAACCATTTTCTTGGTGTTTCTGTACTTTTCTGTGCTAAACTGGAAACTAGCAGTGAAAAAACATTTATTTCAGACCCTCAGAAGCAGCTCCCCTGAAGCTCAATTCTGGCAGGAGATGGAGATTCAGCAGGTTGATGGTTTGACCAAACCAGCTTGTCCCTTCTTGTGTTTCTTTTATAGAGAGAAAAAGAAAATACTTGGACTTGAGCAATACTGACTTTTTTTGTATATATATTTGACCAAGATACTATATTCCTGCTCAACCCGATAGTGCTTCAATCAGTGTAAGGGGCTGTGAATGAATGCAATTTAAATGCATTATGCGCTATACTTTTCACTCAGGTGGTTTTCTTGTTGCTAATCTTGCGCAGAAGTTATTTATACTTGAAATTTTGAAGCTGCAATTAGGAGTGCAATTCACAATAAGAGTATATTTGATTTATATCATGAAGCCATTTTGAAAGGCTTTCCCTGCACAGTCACGTTGTTGTGTAGTACACATGTGATTGGCACTTCTGGAGTTGAAAGCCTGCCCTATTTTACATCTCCAGAAGCTACAGAAAAGCCAAAGTACTAATCAATCCTGAGGCCATATCACCTGTGTAGTAAATTAGCTCTCTGAGTGAGATGTGTGTTGCTGGTAACTCATATTCCTGCCTGGAAGTCAGATCATATTCAGAAGCATTACTGTGGTGTTGCTATAGGGTATTCTAGGGCCACTTGATTGTAGAACATTCTTATTATTGCTTGATTATACAGCAGGTATGCAGTGCAGTATCTCATTTCAGTAAAACTACTGAATTTATTTGTTCTCCTAATCTAAGTAAGTCTTGTAGAAGAGATCTTGCTGGATCTCTTCCAATATGGCCAGACTTGAACCTCTTGTTCTCTGCTGATATAGTCTGCAAGTGTTCCTCATACTTGAAGAAATACTTGAATGCATACTTTCTGTTTTCCATTCTATCAATAAGAAACAACTGTCTTCTCCAAGGGCCAAGAAATTTGGCTATGTGTGGGACAAGTATCCAAATGTGTTGCTTAGTTAGATCAGCCTCAGAAATCACACTGTTAAGTCCATCCAGACTGGAATAAGAGGAATTTTCTCAGGTTCTGTGTATACTTCCTGCCAGATGGTATGGAGAGTTTGGATAGTGTGTGGGATTGTCAGTTTACTTGAGAGGTAGATTAAAGTGGTAACAGTATGTGCTATAGGGTTTTCTGGTATCTTTGAGCAGCTCTTAGTATAGATTATGTGCTTTGTTTAATGTTGTAAAAAAACCCACAACACTCTCATTCCTTTGCTTTTTCAGTTCTGCCCGCAACTTTCTTAATCCAGAGGAGGTAAGAAAGTGTTTGCCCTCTCTTTTTTCCAGGAAAAAGGGCAGGCGAATACCTTAACTTAATGCTTATATGAGTTAGTAATTTAAATATGTTATAGTAACATTTTATTTACACAAGTGTTTTACTCAGCTTCTCTTTTCAGAAAGAAAATAGATGAAAGTTATTTCCTTACTTTGTAAAAAGTTCTGTTAGCTCCTGCAGCAAAACTCTCCTCTCCTTAGTGGAAATATAATTCTTATGAGTAGGTATCCTCCTGGAAAATACTACTGTAGTCTTTTTTCAAGAATGGTGACATTAGCCAGTTCATGTTTTAGTTACAGTGTGTTTGACAAAGAGGGAAAGACTAATGTTGTTTTATCAGCTATGATATTAATAGGGCATTTCAGCTCTGCTTACTCACTCTTCATGAGCTGTTGTTGAAATTTCAAGTCTGAGGATTATTTCCCTGGCATTACTTGCTGTTCAGTATGTCCTGAAATGGAATATCATCTCAAGGTAAAGACCTTTTAAAGTCTGGTATTTGACTCCATGACATCTGGGTCTTCTATGGCCTCCTATGAGATTCTGCATATTTGCCCTTTGTCTCTCCAGTGGTCTGACATAGAAGGGAATGTCAAGCATATTATAGGTTTAAGTATTGCTTAAACACCTGTAGTATAGGTTTAAGTATTGCTTAAACATCTGTAGTCCGTTCAGTGAGTGTAACACACCTATCCACAGGCTGGCATTGCATTCAGGCAAGAGTCACACACGTATGTTTAGTAGAGTTTGATGTCCTGCCGTACTCTGCATCATTTGTTATCTAATTACAATAAATTTATCCTCCTATTCCTTTAAGCTATTTCAATTATTTATTATTGTGTGTATTGCTTTAACCAGTTTAGCAATAGTCTGCATGAATACATCCATGCAGGACAAGTTTCTCCTTCAGCAAAGCTGCCAGTTCATTGAAATAGGTTGCACAACTGCCACCCTGCAATGCCCCAGCAAGCTCATGGCCTTTGAATATCCACCCATTCACATTAATCCAGGTTGCCTTTCCAGAACCAGACATATTGGGAGCATACCTGCACAACCCCTCAGCTTTAGAATTTGAGAGATAGCATGTTGGCTTTTTGTTTATTCATCTGATTTTTTTAATATTTCTTTTTTCAGTTACAGGATTTTGTACTCATTAGACAATAAGCATAAAGGAAACACTGCTTAAACAACTTCCACGTTCAACAGTTTGATGCCATGACTTATTCTGTAGGTGAATTCCTGGGTACCTTTCATATCCTGAAGCAACACCACAATTATTCCCCTAGGATATCCCAGTTCCAGATGAGGGCACTGTGTGAGTGGAGGCTGATCAGTTGGAAGAGTCGGGCCCTGCATGTCGAGATTTAATTTATATTAGAAATAATTTTGCATTCCTCACACCCCAAGTCTGCATATTGAATAATCACTGTGCTCTTTTCCCTCTCCCTGACCGAACACCCTATCTTTCTTAAACAGGACACAACTCTTCCTCATCATGTCTCCTTCCCTACCCTGGATGATATCACACTTCACCTCTTCCAAGCAGCACACACCATTTTATTCCCTTTTCACCCTGTCCTCCCTTCCGTTGTCTCCCACAGCACACAGTACCTCTCCCAGGCAGGATAGAGCTCTTGTGCGCCTTTTCCTCTACCTTCCTCTGCACACTGGGATCAGCTCTCCCAACCAGACCACCATGCCTGTGTGCCTCTGCTCCCCTTTCAAGCCCATAGCTTTCTCTCAGCTAAATGTGGTCTGGGTTGAATTCTAATTTTTTTTTTTTGAAAACCTTCTTTTATTTATTGTGGTCATGCAAAATGAAGAGAGAGAGTTTCTGGGTGCAAAGCATTTATTATATACAGTACAGTGGTAGGTTAGGGAGTATATTAACATGCTAACCAAGGTCATGAAAAGGTTAAGTTTTGCCTCCTTCCCCCACCAAGGTTCCATGGATGTTGCACTACTTGTTTAGCTAACACAAGTTTTTGCATCCTTCTGAACTTTGATTACATTAAAATAATGGATACAGATTTTGTAATTTAATTTGGTAAGTTGGAAGTCCATCTCAGAGCTGTTGCCAACATCTCCATTCTTATGACGATGTCCTCCACTGTTGGTGGTTCTGGCACATGGACAGTGAGTGCTTCATTATGCTTGATGTGGCTTTTCATTTTACTTTCTTCATAGTAATATCCAAGCAGAAGCCTGAAGTGATGGATCTGCTATTTGCCACTAACAACTCAGCCTCATTCTCTTGGGAAAAATTGGTATTTGAAGTAATGTTTTGTTTTAATAGGGCTTTGTTTTCCTTTAATAAGGTCCTGGTTCTTTTTTTTATATATATGTATATACGTAAGCCCCAAACATACATATATTTGAATATATAAATCTATGCAAATAGACTTTTTTTTTTTTTTTTGCAGAGAAGCTGAGGCTCAAGAAAGTTGTCTTTTTTAAAAGGGGAAGTATGGTGGTTAAGGTGGTTCTTGGTGGCTGAAACAGTTCATTCTTTAGCCTCAGGCTCCTGGAAATCATAATAACAGGTGGGCTTTATTCTCACAGTGGAAATTGTGACTTTATCTCAGGAATGGAGCAGTTAACTTCAGCCTCTGTCATTATACAAGTGCACAAGAGACTATACCATCCCTCCCACCTGTTTTTAAAGAACAACAGAAACCCCGGAATTACTGTTAAAATTCTAGGCCCTTAATGAGCATCATTCAGCTGCGATGCTGCCAGTGGTCAGAAAGATACGTGCCAGCTCCATCAGTAGGCTGACTTTTGACTTCAGTTTTGGTTGAATGAGTTCCTAAAACACAAGGCAGGTTTGCATTTGAGGTGTGAGCTACCTGAGTGTGAGAAAAGATTACTGTAATATTTTAAAAGAAGTGTTTCCTATCTCCCCTCAGACATTGCAATTAACCTGTACGAGGCCAGAACTATGTATTACAAATAAGTGGAGAGCTATATTACCTTTGTGACTGCTGATTCCTGAGTGGACTCTGAAAGAATATTTCAAGCAAGTTTAATTTATTGTCGCTTGACACTTCTTCAGCACAATAATATGCCTTGTTACCAGGTTAGCAAGCACTCCCTTCTTTTTGTAGAAAAAGATTAAACAAATGCTAGGAAATGCCTTCCAAATTATATGGTAGTCCACACATATTCTGGTGATAATAATGTTCCCTATTCATTTTCATTTTTTTCTCTGTCAATCTCTAGCTTTGCAATCACACTTGGAGACCTTTTCATAACTCCTGACTTGGGCACTGCTTTCAATCTGCTCCCTCTGGAAGTTATATTGTGTGTGTATGATTCCCTGACACAATACATACATGCAACACTTTTATCTCCACTGGAGGTGAAGCTGCAGATCTAACCCAGACTGTGTGCACTAACTGTAATGTTGAAATTGCATATCATTATCTACAAAAGGAAGTGTGAAATTACAGGTTGCATAATTTGCATTACACTGGAAGGATATATAAAGTGACTGTAACTGTAATGAGACATAATCAATAGCTTTTTTCCTTTATGCTTATTAAATGTGTTTTAGAAATACTTTTACTTTAGGTAGGCCATTTTGTATACCATGTTTTAGACAAGTGAATCAAAATTAAAAGGTGGCATTTATACATCTCTGAAGTTCTGGAGAGAAATTGTATGCAGAAAGCTCTGCTCGACTGGGGGATTTTCACCATTGCCTAGATACTAAGTCTTGACAGGAATTAAGATACAATCTGCTGTGTGAGAAACATGCAGCACGCCTTTGTATCTGGTTTTCTATCCTTCTGTAGAATCCTTTTCCAGACAGTACCTCCCTGGAACGCTAAGCTATGCTCACCAGCCCCACACAGATATGTTGCCAAAATGTGCGCTGCCCCATGGCTGATAGTTTTTGGGAAAAGGAGTTTGCACCCAGAGCCAGCCTGGCTCTTACAAGTGATACACAGGAGGCAACTTCTTAAATAGACTAATAAATGTGCCATTTTCTCTGGTTCCAGCTATCCATTTCTGGCAAAGAAAAGTTATATGGTAGTGAATAAAGAAGGGCTAAAGTCAGTGAGGTAGATGAGAGTGTATACAGAATAAAGGGTCTTTTCATACATAGAGATGAAACTCCTCAGATCCACAAAATATAGACTTTACTTAGTGTTCCTGTCATGGTTTAAACCCAGCCACGCATCTTGTTCACTCACTCAACCCTCCCTTTCTTGCCCTCCCCCTACTCCCAGAGGGATGGGGAGGAGAATCAAAAGAATGCAACTCCCACAGGTTGAGATAAGAACAGTTTAGTAACTAAGGTATAACACAAATCACTACTGCTACCAACAATAATAATGATAAAGGAAATAACAAGGGAATTGAATACAGCATCTCACCAACCACCGACAGATAACTCACCCTGCCCTGCCCGACCGAGCACTCCAACCCCCCCCCAGAGCACTAGCCCTTCCGGGTAACCCTCAGTAACATCCTGGGCATGATGTGTTGTGGTATGGAATACCTCTTTGGTCCACTTGGGTCAGGTGTCCTGTCCCTACTTCCTCCTGTCCTCCCCTCCTCCCTGGCAGAGCATGAGACTCACAAAGTCCTTGCTCAGACTGAACATTTAAGCAGTAACTAGAAACATTCCTGTTATCAGTTCTGTTCCCAGGCCAGAAGTCAAAACCACAGCACTGCACCAGTTACTATGAAGAATTAAAAATGACTGCTACTGCTAAACCCAGGACAGTTCTGGACTGGGCAAGAGCATGCTGGTATCTGAGGCTGTTCTTCAGCTTCCTGTTTTATTTAAATGGGTCGCCATGATTGGGTTTTTTTTGAGTTATCTCGTCCATAAATCCGCTTGGGTGTTTGAAGAGGCCACAGACTTCCTGGAGATTCAGGGTAAGGAAGCAGCCCAATTATGCCTTAACCACAGACTTTTCATAACTACAGAACACTTGGGTGTAAATCAAAGGTAGTGATGGAGGAGTACTAGACATATGCTGCTGCCAGAACAAAGGGGCAGAAAGCCTCCATAAGAGTTACAGGCAAAACCTGTAGGAGATCAACATCGCCTCTGTGGTGCATCCCCTATGAGTACCTGACATCAGATCCTGGTCTACAAGTCACCTCAGGCACTCTGTGGTTGACTCTGAGGGTGCCTCCCCAGCACAGGCAGCCATGCCTCCCTCCACCATCCGGGGTGCCAAGCAGAAATGCACAGGCCCTCATCATGGACAAATACCTGGCTTTCCTTCCAGGCAGCACCCAAAGGGAAAAGCACAGATGGGGCAGACACTGAGGCCTGGTTTGCAAAAGCCAGCCAAGGAAACAATAAACAGAAGGCTCAGCATCTTCTGCTAGTGGGTCCTAAAGGAAAAGGTAAACCAAAGTTAAATTAGGATGCCTGATGCAGATGCATATTTGTTCACATCTGCTTGATAAATGATGCCCTGGATATGAAGGATGAAGTCAGACACCCCTTTGTTTTTCCCCCCTGGTTTGTGAAAGTGAGGAGCTTGTCACAGCATATCAAGTGTCTGAGTCACAAATCAGAAGACTTTAGCAGCAGATCATAGCAATAAAAAATGAAATTAGGCACTTCACTCCAAGACTGTTGCCATGTCTGAAACGGAGACTTTCCAGAATGGAGCCCTCTTTACTTATTCTCTGTGCAATTAAATATTCAGCATTTCCTGCTAAATTTAGGTTTATTGAAGTAAACAATCATGCATAAGGGCAGAACTGGACAATTCCATTTTTAGGTATTAATAATTCAGAACCATATTTGAAAACAACATAGGGATATGCACAATACATCATAGAGGTTTTTATTATATCCACCCCCTGCCTACCCACCCACACAGAGATCTGGATACTGTTTCTGCTTGGAAATAATATAGCATCATCATATCTTAGGCTTGTTTAAGTATACAGATATACAGGATACATTTACAAGAATGCAGTGTTTTATGTGCAGCCTGATGAGTCATTCTTTTTTTCCTGCGACCAAATCAACCTCTTATTGCTTAAAGTTGATATTGACAAACATTCACGCTCAGGATAACAGACACAGTGTTTATCAGATTGCACAAAAATAGAGAAAACTGCATTCTATAATGTGAAAAATACTATTCTAGGATAATGCTCTGTCACTGGGCTCTCTATTTCAGTATTATGTTTAAAATCTGAGTCCTTTTATTTATCACATTTCCCTTATTTATCTTGCTATCACTTTAGAGCATGTAAAATTGGTTTGTTTGGTTGTTTTGTTTTTTGCTTTGGCAGCCATCTGAGAAATCTCTTGTACAATACTGGGTGCTACCTGTATGCTCCCTGTCACTGCCTCTGACCAAAGCAGCCACAGAATCAAGAACAACGTGGGTTACATGGAAAAGATAAGAGAAGAGAAGGAGAAATAGTGGATGCATCTGTTAAGGGTGTATTTTTACTGCAGTCTTGGATTGTGGTTTAGCTGTCTTTCAGCAACTTCAAGATTGATTCAGCTCAAGTGTAAGAGGTTTCAGGGGTTTTTGCTTGATCATAGTGAGCAATATTGCCCCATTAGCCTCGGGACCTCTTCACCCAGCTGCCAACCCCAAGATGCACAGGGCTGAGGAGAGGTGTGTGTGTGAGGCTGATTTCACCTTTCTGGAAATCTGTCTAAATGCTGCTCCATAGACACTATAAGAGGTTCGACAGGAGACTTAATAACATTCAGACCCAAATACAGCAAGTAAACTCCAGCAAAGGGGCTGAATTAGGCAAAAACCTAAGATACACCTCAAGTGAAAGAGGTAAACAGCTCAGTACCTTCAATGAAATCTGATGAAAATCAGAACTTGCCTGGAGGGAGCTTGCTTTATTTCATAGCTATCTGGTTATTTTTTCTGATGCCCAGACCATCTGTTCCATTGGTGGGTATGCTATCATTCGCACACCCACTGAAAGCCAAATTAATCCAAGTCACACAGCTTACACCTTCCTTCTGACTTAGACCAAACTATATTTTATTCCAGCATAAAATAGACATCAGAGCTAAGTTTGCCTCACTCACTTCCATGGAGGAAAGGGTGAGCATTGAGGCTCACTCTGATCCCCTAAGGGGACAACCTTCAAACACCAGAACTTTTGTAGTGGATCCCACCACAACTCATCATCACTGGGCAATAATGGATGCCTGGTGGGAAAACGGATGTGGAAGTAAAGAGAGCAAGGACCCAGCCATACTGCCAGACCCCTCTCTCATGCTCTCAAAATCTGTATCTTTGGGAAACACTGAGTTTTTGCGTCCAGTAGATCTCAAATGGATTCCCTTTCCATGAGTCCTCTAAGCCCATTGGGACTTCTTGTGCCTGCAGCCTCCTATGCAATGAGTTACACAGCTGAGCTGTAGGTTGAAGAATTAACTTTTGTTTTCTTTGAAACTATTACTATTGATTTAGTTTGATGTTACATTGAAGACAGCAAACAGTTATTTGTATCCTTCTAGCCACTTTTGTGTGCCCTCCCTGGTTTTCTGTTCTCCCAGACAAAGACTACTCTTCTCACTGACCATTTCTCATATCAAAATGATTCCAGACTTTGAGCATCTTTGGTTTTTCCCTACCCACTTTTTTTTTGAGCTGGGAGGATGGGGACAGAACAGCACGCATTATTCAAATGCAGTTACACTGTGAATCTGTACAGTGACCTCGTGATATTTTCTGGTGTGGTCTTCATTTCTTTCCTCACATTTGATTTGCTTTTTAAAATGCTACTGAGCACTGAGCTGACATTTTCATAGACCTTTTTATAATAACCTCAAGATTGCTTTCTACAGTGGTGACAGCTATTTTGGAGCATATCGTTGCATATGTATAGTTGGACTTTTTTCTCCCATGTGCATTACTTTGCATTTGTCAATATTGAATTCAGCTGCCTTTTTATTTCCAAGTCATTCTTTTTTATGACATCCATCTCCAGCTCTTAGCAGTTGGCTTTAAATTTACTTCTTTGAATAACTTAGTATTGTCAGCAAACTTTGTTACTTCATCTTGTCCCATTTTCCAGGTCACTTAGGACTAGATCAGTCAGTGTATTCCTGTGAGACTCCACTGGTGATCTTCCTCCACTGACTTTTATCCTTTGTATCCATCTTTTAACCATTTATTTCTTAATGAGAGTACCTTCTTTTTATTCCACTGCAGCTTAACTTTTTTAGCTTCAGGCTAGCTTTGTGCTGCTAAAATGTAGCTTAATAGCTTTGAGAGGCACTCAAATATTGGTTGTATCCAAAACCAGCCAAGTGAGACACTATGGAGGTAGCAGCAAACTGACTCTTTTTTGTCACAATTCAAACCCTGCCATCTCTCCCAGTAATCAAGAGTGCCTGAGACATCCTGCTGCTGCACAAGCATGCCCTGAGGATGTCCATAATCAAACTGGAAATGCACACAAGCATCTACAGTAACAAAGAGCATGCCCATTTGCAAAGGCCTAGGTTTGCTGCACATTTGATTTGGGATTCACTGGGATGTGATGGAACTTCCAGGAATATAATTAGCTGTGCTTTGGGGAGTGGATTTGCTGATCTGAGTTGATGTCAAGTGTGAGACAGACTGTGGCCTGCAGAGAAGAGGTCACTGAAATGTGTGGTTGGGAGACAACTGTGGGAGCTACTGGCAGATTTGCAGACCTGGGAGGAAAACAGTATTGATGGCCTTGGGAAGAAGGGGCAGTGGAGGCAATTACCGGGTGAGACATTTCACACTGCAGCTCTGCACTGAATGCTGGAGCGGCAGTGATTTAATGTCAGAGGTGGTCAAATTACAGCAGCAAAAATATTAAAAATATTTAGAATTGTGTAAGTAAGGGGTAAATGTGCAACTGTCACACACAACTCACTGTTACGAGATATTGCTGAAAGGACGATTTCGTCAGAGCTCAGGTTTAGCTGGGCTGCATCAACTCGCCTGGTGACAGGTCTGCCTTTGCAACTCTGCTACTGATGTTGCAAAACAGCTTTCTCTAGTGATCATTCCCATCAGTTTCCCGTGTCTCTCTGCCTAGTCCTAATATAATTTTGAATATGCCTGTTCATTCACTAAGGTCTGTTATCCAACAGCTTTTTTATTTCCCTTGAGAAAAAAGAAGTTATATATGTTTTCATCTTTTGCTTTAAAAAACATGGAGCATTGTGAACATTCAGTTCTTCAAGATCCTCAGCTGAACGGGCTTCAGATCCTTGTTCCCTATCAAAGTTGACCTTTTTGCAGGGAAGAGCCTTAGTTCCACCTCTCTTTTTATCTAACTCAAAAGTAGGTTACTCCACTCAAAATATTGGCACATTTGAAATAAAGTATCAGCAGAGCACAAGCGTGAACTCTCTGAACTGGAGTGTGAGTCAGGGAGGGTTAACAGTGAGTAAGGCAGGTGAAGTCTAACCCATTACTTGTAAATGAGCGGGCGTCTGACAAGAAACCTGTAACCTGCAGAAGAAAGCCTCAGATGGCTGAAAAGTGGGCTGCAAAGCAGAGACACCGCCAGTGCTGAGGCAGGGAGCTGCAGCACGGCTGTGAAATAGCCTCCCTGGACATGCTAGCTCAGGGGCATCTTGTAGCTGAGACTGTGGGGATAGATGATCCCTTGCGTGCAGCTCTGAGAGGCAGAGCAGTGGCTGCTACTTCTGAGCCCAGGAAATGGGGATTTTTCTGATTCAGAGAGTCTGTGGATGACAAGGAAGGTAGTCAGAAGCAAGCTGGAAACCCAGGGAGGGAAAGGTGGGGAATTCCTGTTACTGGAGCTGCAGGTAGGCGTGATGCAACGCACCTCCTCACTGTAGTACCCACCTCTCTGACAGCAGGGCTGGATAGCTGTGCAATAGGGGAGAAAAATATTGTGTCTTGGAGAGGCTACTGCTTTAGTGCCACCGGTGTTAGAGTGTGATCCACAGTGAGCAAGTACAAGCAAGCATCATCAGGGAGTGCTGAGAGACATGCAACAAAAGACCATCAACATGTGTGGATGAGAGAAAAGTCTCTGAGAACAGCGATTTGACACAGAAGAGCTGGTGCCAGTGCCCTGGGGCACCACAAGTCCTGACTGGCATCCTGGGGCTCCTCCACAGCCCCAAATCAGCCCCTGAGGCCATCTGTCCTTGCCCCAGCCATGATGCAGCAGGGCAGATCTCCAGCTCCCCACAGCCCTGCATGGCCATGGGCCCCACTAAGCTGGACCCACCAGCAGGCCATCGTCTAGGCCTGGCCTTAGCCTATCCCCAGTGAAGTGCCTGAAGCTGAGGCTGTCCCAGTGTTCCTGGATGCTGGCTGAGGGAGGGATGGGCTCTGTTCTGGTGGACCCTAGTGGGGAGCTCCTGGCCCAGAGTTTGCTGAAGCAGGATCCACTTCTGGTCACAGCACATTCTGGCCAGGACACCAGTTTTGTAGCACCTGGGCACTGCGACCACAGCAATGCTGATTCATTGCCTGTATCACATTTCTCAAGGAGGAAGTAGAAGAGGGTTTGTGCTAGGCAAAACCCCCTTGGGTTTATTCCTACCAGCATTAAAGCATATGGCTGCACCTGTGTGTTTCATCTCTCTGTCATCCCTGAGGAGAACCCTTCCTGCTCCCTTCCCCACCACAGCTTGTGTCTGGTGTGTGCTAGAGGCTCTAGAATTGAGAAGTTTGGTAGGTGTCTGTGGGGAGTCATGGGGGTGCACAAGGTGCCATCTCACCCTGCAAGAGCTCACCCCCTGCAGGGATGAGCAGCCATCCCTGGTATCCGCATGTTGTGCAGGCAAAGCCACAGAGCTCTTGTAGAGCCTGTAGAGCTAGAATAACAGTGGAGGCAGTGTTGCAGCCTGAGGAGCAAACTGCAGGATGCTGGAGTACAGTTACAGGACTGTACTTCAAGAGCTATCTAACAGCTGGCTATCCTCAGTCCAAATATTACAGACGTTTTAGTGGATAAAAAAAAAGGTGTTCAGAAATTTAAGTCTTTCATCTAAGGATGAATAAAACCTTTTGAACAAAAATATTTGCGATTATTTCACACTTGAAAGTGTTTGTGCCCCTTTGGTTAGTTGGCAAGCTGTGTAAGACAGCAGGCAGGAAAGTTTCCCGGGGTAGACTTTTTGTCAAACCTATCTGAGAGAAACACAGTATGAAACAATTTCCCACTACAAAATGGCCTTGAGCACTTTTTTGTCAGCTTTGTCAATTTTTGCTCAAGTATTGCCAGTGTTCGTTGCTGGCTGAAAGGATCTGAGAAGCAGATTGATGCAGTGGAAATTCTGTGAAGCCAGATGCACATGCCTGCAAGAGAGGTGAATGAATCCTGTTTTGCAAGGATAAATGAGGTCAGGATTTTCAGGTACTGCTGAGCCATGGGCATGCTGGTAGCACTCTTTCTTAACCTGGAGATGGTCGGGCAGTTTGCTCTAGCCTGAACCAACTGCCACTGATGTTTTTGGGAACACAGTTATGGGAGAAACCTGTATGTTAGATTTTGCAGCAGGTACGTGCTCTTGGAAACTTGATTGCATCTTCTCATTAATTTCATTGAATTTGGATGCCACATAAATGCTAGACACTTTTTGTTGAATAACACCCTCCCTTCCTGTGGAAGAAAGAGCACGGATGGTGAGTCTTTCCAGCATGAATTCTGTGAGCTGAGAGATGAATTTAAAGACATTTTGGAGAACAACGTGCAAACAGGGAGCAAAGCTGTCTTGTGATCAGTGCTGCAGCCTAAGCATTAGGCAGCCACTTCAGAGAGCTGATCCACAGTGCTGCAGGCAGCATGTTTGTGTCTTCTTGAGGAAAATGTTTTCATGTATCAAGGATTCTTTGAGTGAGAGGAAGAAAATACCTGTGGTCAGAGAACTCTAAGCTGGAGGTCCTCAAAGTTTTATTAAAGAAGGGCTCTCAGAGCCACAGCATGTGGCAGCTGGCCTCCAAAAAGAGCGTGTAGCTTTTTTATTCAATAGATGGAACATTGAAAATGGACCTTGGGAAAGTTTGCCTGTAAAATCTCCCAGAGGTATATAGACCTAAGTCTCTTTACTGTCTAATAATGTTTACATGCTTCAATATGGCTAACTGTGGGTTTCATCCTAAATGATGCTAGACCACTGAAAGCAAGCAGTATTTTTTCAAGTCTTACATTATCACCAATCTTATGCTTTCGAACAGGCCAAAAGTGGAAAGACAAATACTAATTATGTTTTGTAATCAATGTTTCAGGGCCCTACAAACTGATTCTCAGTGGGTGGAAACTGGTAGCAGTGCAGAAGATGATCTCTTGCTGGTAAACTGAACAAATGTAAATAGAGATGCTGAATAGAAAGCCTTTCTGTTATACATAGACCTGGTACCTGTGATAGAAATAGTGGCACAGTAGAGCAGAGCTGAACTCCATCCCATAGGTGTGCTGTCTCTGACAGAAGCCCAGTATCAGCAGATTCTTCTGTAGAAAGCAAACAGAATAGCATTCTGTTCCTGCTTCAGTTTGTGTGTGGGCTAATAAGACTGAAGGGGAATTATGCGATTCAGGCACAATATGGAGCTGCCTGACAGATTGCAGACAGATGTAAGCAGTGCTCTGCACTGATGGAAATTCAGCTAATATATTCTGTTTCTCCGTTAGGCTTATTGCATCAAGCTCAGCATTGTTCTGATAATGCAGTCACGTGGCTTCTGCATCTGAATTGGCTCGCTTCCTACCAGCTTGAAGCAAACTTGCATCTGTCTTCAAAATATGATGTAGACATAACCTTATAACAGGCCACACTTCTCAGCCTGCATAATGTGGAGCTGAGACATGCTCAAAGCAGGAGGGAAAGGATCAGAGGTCGTCTCAAGCTCTTTGAAGTAAAAGGGATTTGAAGATACATGATAGTATACAGGCAACCTGGAAGGGGTTACAGTGAGTGGGAGCAGATGGTAGCTTGACTGACAAGTGGAGATGCTGAGCATTTAAGTGTACTAAACTAACTGGGTCCCTGGAAGCAGAAAATTGAACAGTGTGTATTTCACATGGGCTTGTTACTGTGGCTATTCCCTGGCTAGCAGATTGCACCAGTGTGTGACCATTCGTCGTTATGCCTGTGCTCTGTTCCCTTCTTGTAACAGAGCAACCAAGTGATCTGATTACCTCTATGCTGATACACATGCTTTGGCATAAAAATGAGATATTGATTATTCCATAAATTACGGTGATTATAAGTCAGAGCATTGCAGGGACCAGTGAGATAGCCAGAGAATGTCAGAAAGAATATACCTACTTCTGAGCAGAAGACAAATCTAACTTTTATTTACAGTATTTGTCAATATTCCTATATAAACCTACTGTTAACTCCTATGTGCTTTTTGCTTTAAATTTGAAACTGCAAATAGGGACTTCCTGACTTACACTTCTTTTTTTATTTATTTATTTTTTAAATGAAATAGCAGGATCCTATTGTTATTTTGTGCTCTAAGTTCCCAATTCCACTATAAGTCTGATGGATTTTATGTTTGGAAAAACTACCCATACAGCACACTTGCCATAAAGACAAAAATAATGGGCAAGTTTTTATTAGACAGACTCAAATTTCACCTTTATCCTAAATCCATTCCTGTAAAATGCAAATGGATTTTTCCACTTTAGTCTTGTCCTAATATGTAAATGTGGATACTTTCCTGTACAATAGAGATGCTTTGCTAAGCTTAAGCAGATTTTGTTCCTTGTCGAAATGTGTATATCTGCCAATTCCAGTTAATTCTCCAGAGAAGCAGATGTAATAAGTGCAAACATTTATAATCCTAACAATTGATGGAAATAAAAGCAGCTGTTCTTGCTACAGTAAAAGTGTGTGTGTGCAGAACCTAACCACCAGTGAGAATATTAAATTGTTCACTTGAATTTGTATAGTAATAAAGATTGGCATAAACTAGCAATAATTTTATTTTTATAATGTAAAGTTGCAAAGGTAGTTATTTATGAGATTCTCTATTTAATCCTGTCTTTAGTTTGCTATTTACTGATTAAAATTAATACCTTCCATGCCTTATAAAGCTTGTACACAGTTGAACTTTCTCTGGGATCTACCACTTCTTGACCAAAATGCCTTGCCCTGGTTTCCACTGTGGCAGGCTTGGCTCCTATGCCTTTTGCTGTTCTGAGATTTCTATTGTAGAGATGCTGGATGTTTTTACCTCCAGGTGACACTTGTAACCCAATGTGTTTCTTATACTAAAGGGCCTTTTTATGAATAAAAAGCTGGTGTATCAGACTATCCATAAAGTTAACACAAGAGGTTTGGGACCAAGGAAAGCATTCAGTAGTATAACTCCTGGGTGCTCTGACAGATTACTTACTACAGTAAACTTTTTTTCTTATTTCAATTTTTATGAAACTTTTTGAGATAAAGATCTAACTAGGGATAACTCCTCCGAAAACCCAAAGAACTCTGATGATTTTGCATGTGATTTATAAAGCAAAAGCTTGCTTCTCATTTTGTCTTAATTTCCACAAGCCTTTCTTGTGGTGTCTCAAGCATAGCAGTGAGAATTTATGGTTTCAAGACTCAAAAATCACAGCATAATTAGCAGCGTTTACTAATCAGCTGAACAAGTCACTTTGCCACCTGAATACTGGAATGATTGTTTTTCCACTGAGGAGAAAGAGTGAAAGGTTTGTAGGTTCGTTACACAGGATTTTTATCAACCAGTAAATGGAAAGACAGCCTTGTATGCTGCAGCAAAGCAGACTGCAGTAGCAACGTTCTGCGGTGAGGAAGATATACTCCTGCTTCTCCCTAGGAAGTTGCCTTTCTGAGTGGCAAGAGATAGATACTCTAGAGAAACACATTTCAACTGTTAATAATCTTACATCAAGACCACTGTGAAAGCAGTGGATTTATCTCCTATTACTTCAGTTAAGTACTCTACTCCCTCCCCAGTGGATACTCCAGTGTTTAACTACCATTAACCATTAGAAAGATTTTCTGAAAGGTCTGCTTAAATCTCTCATGCTGTAGCACAAATCCATTCAGTTTTTTCACTGTCTTCTGTCACATAGAGATTAATTCACCCAGGTTATTTTGCAATAATGGTTTAAATATTGAAAGACTCCTCATATTCCACATTTTCTAGACTAAACAGCCCCATTTTCCTGTTTTTTCTCATAACTCCTCCTCTTGCCTTCCCTAGACTTACTCCAGATGATCTCCATCTTTCCTGAAGCATGTGTTATGCCCAGCTGTACACAAAACTCCAGCTGAGTGCTTATATACACCACTCCTGTCCCCTTGAGACTCTTTATTCCTGAGATACTCAGCTCTGAAGATACATTGGTGAAATACATATCTACATGACATAATATAGAATGCACAACAAAACATATGTAGGACAGCAAAGTAAGGAATCTTCTTTGTAGGGTGTTTTAGGGTTTTTTATTTTTTTTAAGGGAGCATAGCTACACAACTGACATCTTCTATTTAAACAAAAATGTCTGTAACTGATGAGATGTATGGGAATGGATGATGTGTATAGAAAAGGTGAAAGGTACAAACTGGCTTTGTCAGCAAGCTGGCACCAAGCAAAATATGGCAGCATGTGGGAAGAGTTGCAATGCTTTTTGTAAGACCTGGGGCAGGAATAAGAAAGTAGAATCTGATGAAGAAACAGAAATGAAGTTAATTAAAGGACGTGCAGAATTAATGTGCCTAGCTATTTAGTACTCAGCCATTTCAGAGCACTTCTGGTGATTACACCGTACAGCATGAAGAATTAAATCCTTTAGTCTCATTCTAAACAAAACTAAAATGTATCAGCGCATTGGCTGTATTTTCAGTTTCTTCAAAGTGGAAGTATGTAAGTACTGAGGACCTCAGTTTTGGTTGCTGAGAAATAGCAGAGCTGAGGAGTAGAGAATAAGGCTTACATTGCCTTGCAATGAGTATTTACTCCTGGAGCCATGTTTTAGAATAAGTGGAGATCCCTATGGATTCAAATGCTTCCTTGCACTTCAGTTGTATGCATGCTAGGAGGTCCTCACTCAGGCTTTTCTGAATCAAAGTCAGGAGGTCAGATCCCTGCCTGTGTCACTGAACACTTGATATGAACTGGTAAATCTCAAGTACTTCTCCTTTTCTTAGCCAAGGGGATGAAATTTGAGCAATTAAACAAGTGACCAGAGAGAAAGTGATAATGGTGTTCACCAAAGGGAAAACAGTGGTAAAAGCAAGAGGTAGTAATTTAACTTTTCCTGACTTCTTTAATGCAAAGCTATTTGTGGAACAAGGAAACGTAGTCTAGAGGGACAGACTCTGACGCAGCAATAGCTTGCCTGAAAGGAACCCACTGCTTGCTTTCCCCAGTTCCTTTCTCTTATGCTTTCCTGACAGTTTGCAGATTAGTTCATTCCCATCAGAAATGGGTCATCTCAGCAGCACTGTAGCAAACGCAGCAGCACAGGGTGAGGGCTTGGGTTTCTGAGCCTTCCCAGCTTGCTCTTGGCACCAACAGGCAGCCAGCTTTTCTCCTGGCACAGCTCGGTATCCATCGCTCTGGGGGCAGCGGCAGTTAGGGTAGCTACTGCTGAAGAGATTAATCCCTCCCTGTGTTTAAATGTCTCACAGATCAGGAACTCTTTCTGATTTTACCCCAGCTGCCTGTATTCCCTTTTGAGTCACATTGGAGTTTGACTTTTTTACCTCCCCAAAATGGAAGCTTTAATTGTCCTTGTGTTACAATCTCATTGTGGTTACAACACATGTAATTAGATGACCTCAGGCAAAAATTGAGTCTTACAATAAATTGATATTGTTATTGGCTGCTGGTCTACTGACCCACTGATTCTCATCTCTTGCATTTACTCCAAAAACTGAGAACTAGTCTAAATGGTTTTGTATTTCAAGGGTACGCCTAAGAAGTTTATGTAGACTTCTATGTACTGCCCTATAATATTAGTTTCTATTGCACATATCCAGTAGGCATATAGTAGAGCAGCCATTAAATGTGATGTTCAATACATATGGCCAAAGGAAGTGTGTTTAGAAAGCATGGCTAATAGTGTAGAGACAAATTCCATTTTGTTTCCCGGAGATACTAAGGCTGACAGACTGCTAGTTGCATGATCATTAGCTGAAGTGAGCTCCACAGCAATGCTTGAGGCAAAATAATAGTAATATGGTGGCAGATGCAGCGGGAACAGCACAAGTCAAGCAGCACCAGTTAGCTATTCTTTTGCTTATTAGCAGAACATTCAGATTTCAGCCAGAATTGTTAGGTTGGGTTTTTTTCCTTATTTTTTCTTTCTGAATCCTTCCTATCTTCAGGTCTTTCTTCTTCATTGACATTAGTTCTTTCAAAGCAATACTTAGAGACCTTAAATTACATTTTCTTTGAATAAGCATATGGGTAAGGGAAGTTTTTTATGGCCTAGGAGAGGCTGTTTGTTTTATAACAGCATGCGGTGTTCAGGTTCCTAATTACTGTTGCATTTTAAGCATAATTTATGCATGTTTATTATTAGTACTCCAAAATGATGAGGTATAAATCTGTGTCCTGATGCCTATCCCTAGGACTGAAACAGAAAAGGACACAAAAAAATCTGCCCTTAAATGTAAAATCACTCTGCTCTTTTACCATCTTCTTCCTTGATAACCTGCAAAAAAAAACCCAAGAACAAAAACAAAAACAGGGGAGGATAAGGATTTAGATACATTCTTCATGATCTGTACTTCTTATACTGACTGTGGCAACAGTAATAGATTTTATAGGTTTGCTCAAGGTCAACCAAATGTGAAACAATCTATGCAGAGCTGTGTTTTGTCCCTGAGGGGGACATCCGTGAAAAACCACGAAGTCATATTTCATACTGACATATCTGCAATGCATAGTTCAGCCTTCAAATTTCATAGGTGCAACAAGTTATTAGACTTTAATTGTATTTTTTACTTCAGTTCCCAACTGAAACCTGCCACTTCTCCACATTATTTAAGATTTCTTCAGATAGTGGCTTGTTTCCCGCTGCCCTCTCCAGAGTGAGTCTACAGCAGCCCTGCTGTGGCCATCTCAGTGTCAGTGTTGAGCTACGGTGGGAGAGACTTTAAGACACCTTTCAGAATGTGTTTGAAATAGGTCCATAGAGCCCAGAAAACTGTTCCAGGAGGTGGGTATGTGCATCTAAACCAGGCCTTCTCTTCAGCACAACTAGACAAGGCATTTGGAGCTACCCAGTTGTTTTCTACTACACAGGGATCATAGATGTAGAGGAATTTTCTCCACTTTTCTCTTTTAGAAATGTGTCAGAACTCCTTATTTTCTGCTATTAACCAGGGTGCCTGTAGTCCTGTCTATAATGGCTTGATCACGCAAAAAATTACTCCCAAGTGCTAGACTGGTCTGATTTTAAAGTGATGTTTGACAAAAGTGACTGAATAACGGATGCTCCTTAATTATAGGACATGTACAAACTCTCACGATTTCTATCAAGATGTATTATCAGAGATTTTTCAACCACTCATGTTTCTGTTTTATTCAAGTTCCTGGGCAATAGCAAAGTGTCAGCTACGGAAGCTTACCAGTCAGTAAGTCATATGGCCCCAAGTCTCCACCTCTTCCAGTCTCACTACAGTTTCAGTTCTTGGGTCTCACATGCCAATAGATGAATTTAGAACTATTCTTAGAGGAAGTCTGGCATGTAAGCACACACTTCGATACTGCTCACAATAGGGATGCATCTAGGCAGATACCTGCCTGCTCTCCTAAACTCAGAAAAGTGTGAGCATTTGTAGAAAGAGTAATTGCTAATTCTATTGCAAAGCTCATTAACCATGAATACTTGCATATGCAGCTTCATAAGAAATGAAGTGTAAACAGTGCTGTCAATCAACATTTTAATCACCCAAATGTTTGTGGAAAGCTAATTCAAGATGATATGAACATATTCAAAGTGAAATCACCCTGAAATTTTGGCACTTTGTTGTGAAAGCATGTGCAGTGCTGACCCATCTCCACCTGTATTCTTTTAAAACGCTCTAGAGCTTTATCACTGCTGTGATTGTCTGGTTCTAAAATTGGTCTTGTAATAATAGAAACATGAAATTTGCTGACAGGTTTCCCAGTGAGCAAGGGTGGGCTGAAGCTGCTATTTTAATCACCCTTATGAGGAAACTGATTGGTAGTATATGCACTGAGCTCTGAATCAGCAAGAATGGGTGCAGGATCCCTGCTTCATGTTCAAGCTACAAGAAACATTGAAGAGAAACTCAAACGAATAGAAACATTGCAAGACAGTTGTTTGGAAAACCAGATTAGTAATTATGTTAGTAATAGAGAGATGAAGATTACTCAGAAGCCTCCAGCTCTAGTCAGACATTCAGCTGATGAAAGTGGGCAGAAATTCGATGCATTCAACAGGGTTATAATGATTTTATGCTTACTCAGGATTTGATCTCACATCTGAATGTGAATTTATTTTAACGACAATGTAATCACAGCTTCTGTCACGTGAATACCCTTATATCTTGTTCTGCAATAAAGTCAAATCTGTCTCCCAACTCTCTATGAGCAGCTTGAACAAACTGGGAAAGCAGTGAACTAGGCAGTTAAACAGTCTAAACGTCATGAGATAGACATGTTTAGACAATCAAAATGTATGGAAGATGACAGACCTCTGAGAAAAGGTATTTTTTTACTTTAGTAATTCAGCTGCACCTGGAAGTTGAAACCAGTTTTGGGGGTGACCGTCCAGATTAGCTTCCTAAAATGGTCTGGGAAACGATGAGGTCTTAAAAGAGTGGTTCGTAGTTGAAGTTACTGTGCCATTGAGATCTCCAGTACACTGAGCTGAAATAGGTCCATATTTCTTTTCAGTTGGGGCTGTATTTAGCTGGAGATTATCTCTTGGCATGGCAAGAAGCTAAATATGATTCAGAAAGACATTATCTCTAATAACTTCAGTGGTTTTGCACTTTCTTAATTTTATTTTGTCAAGATCAAATTAAGCCAATTCTAGTCCATTAGGGAGGTGTGTGCATGATGAGCCTGGGGATGTGGAAAGGGGAACCAGGCTTTGGACTGTGTGGATGCCAGCCCTGACAGCTTTCATACTTTCTCCCCAGGGGGCATGGAAAGAATGATGTAGCACAGCAGATTTTATCTGCATGTGATACCTACTATTATTGTAAGGGAATTTCAGGGTGTGGAGTTAACCCTCAAAAGTCCGTGTAACTATGTGCATATGTACTGTAAAATATATTCACCATTTCCTGGTGAGTCTGTCTCTTTTTCTCTCCTACAGTTGCCTTGATGCATCAGTGATCTCCCCAGGGCTACCACAGATGGAGAAGTTTTAGCCCTCTCCACACGCCCGGGTTTTTCTCTGGCACTCCTTCAACATCTGGCATCTCCTTCAACATCTTCCTGCTCCTCTTGCCCTGTGGTGTTTCTGGCTAACTGCTAGTTCTTCCCAAATCTTGTTTACCACTTACTCCTCCGTGTTTCATGATCTAAAGGAGGGAAGGAATGCTTTCAGTATGCAGCCTTCATAGAAAACAAGAGTAATCTGGACACAGTGCTTGGATAGTGTTTGGATTTAAGGTTATTTTTTTGAATATATGTCTTTTCCCTTAGAAGCGGTGCATTTTACACTGTGGGTTACCTCACATGAATGAAGTTTCCCAAGGTTAAAAAACCCACAAAACCAATGTGTGTATAATACCCCACAGCTTTAGTACAAAATAAATTAGTTTAGCCAGAAAAGATGTTTGGACAGAAAAGGATGAGTTTAGTGCTTTACCTCACTGAGTTTTTCTTGCAGTAAAGCTGCCATGCCCAGTTTCTCCTGCAAATTTATCACATGACCAGTATTTGCTCCAAAGTAAAGAAAACACCTTTTTGTGGAAGAAAGTGTTAAAGACAAAGCCCTAGTGTCCCTACCCAAGCCTGCCTGCCTTTCTGGGCCTCCTGCCTGCAGTTCAGGATCCCTGTTTATCCTAAAGAGGGCAAAGAAGCGCAAAAGGCCCTTATTAAATCCATGGCTTTCCAGGAGTCAGAGGCCAGGCTGCGCCTAAGCCAGGAGAGATGGTGGGAGCTGCGGTACGGGGCTGCTGCCAAGCCCTTCTCCCATGACAGAGGGATACCAAGGGCAGCTGCAGGCAGAAGAAGTCACACCAGGCACGTAGAAAGCAAGGAGCAGAGTGCACCCCTGCCCACCCATGTAAAATGGTCATGGTGGGGAAACAGTATGTTGTGTCCTGCCTTTAACAGTGCAGCAGAGCCCAGGGTTTTCCTGCAGTCATGTTGGGAAGCATCCCTTTCCGGGGTTTTGCTGAGCAGTACAAGTCCATGCACCCTCCTCTTGAAGGCTGTGGCTTACCATCTTGGCTATATCCTAACTATATGTTTGATTCTGTGTTGCCTTGCCTGCCAGGAAGTAAAAATCAAACTCCCATTTTTTTGTGGGTTTTTCCTTTTTTGTTTTGATCTCTGGAAACTGTAGCCCTGAACTGCGTTTGCAGTAATTGCAAGACTTATTTTTGTGTTGCTGTACATTAATCACATTGGAAAGGAAGGGAAACAAAAATAGAGAGGGAAGTGGATAATTATTGAACAGGAAGAATGACATCAAAACATTCATATCTAATTTTCTAAGACTCTTGAAAACAATGGTGTGATTTGGGGGAAAGAGTAGAAAGATCAAGCTGCTGAAGAAGTACATAAAGGCAAGTCAAAACTTCACAAAAGGCATGATGTTCCTTTAAAAAGCTACGTGTAATCACCAGGGTACCTGACTAACTGGTACATAACATGTTTGTCTAAGCATAGTAACTCTCCCACTGAGAGAAACACTGTGTGCCGAACAAGAATATACATGCTTTGGAAATACTTTTCCAGAATCATGATGCTTGTTCCATTAGTCAATTTGGTGTGCTTTCAATAGGTAGGAGACTGTTGAGCCTTAAGTGAAACAGTCACACAGCAAATATAGAGGGAAACGGGGGAGCTTAGTTTTAGAAAATTACACTTCTGAAGAGAAGAAAATATGAGGACAAGATGCGATCCTCTTGGGGTCTGTCTTAGAGGCCCTCAAAATTTTACTGTAGTCAAAGCCACAGAAATGCTGGCCATTTATTAGGCAAAGATAAAGCTACAATGATCTTGCAAGGAGAACAAACAAGAAGGAACTGAAAGCTGCAGCACTATTGCAAAGAAATAACTTTTCATGTCTTTCTAAATGTCTTTGAGTCTGTTATGCCTGACTTATTGCTGCTTTTGTCATTTGGGAAAATTAAGTCCATTTTTCTGGAAAATGTTTTGTTGTCTTTGAGGTGAAAAATGCACCAGCAACATAAAAGCCAGCCCTGAAAAAAGGAAGGATTCCCTTTAAGGACTCTGGATTTTTGCTCCCCCAATGGCCAGTGCCATCTGTAAGCAGAGTGAGGACAGAAGAGCAAGAACTTTGGCCCGAAGTCTCTGAGAAAGGCTGAAATCACCTGTTTCCTCTGTCCTTCCACACTGGCAGGGCCATTTGTCACATTGAGGGTGGGAAAAGCAAATAAATCACACATAACCCCTGTTGCTCTATAGCCCTCTGTGGTTGCAGGGATGGTGTTATACATGGGGATGCTGGGTTGGGTGGCAGTGTGGGGCTGTGGGACCAGGCCATCTGCACTACCCCCTACACAAGGCTTGGGTTTTGCTGAATGGCACTGGCTCTGCTCCAAAGCTGCCAACCAGTCAAAACTTCCAATCCCTTTCTGAATAAAATTGAATGTGTGGTTGATGGGGCCTGAAATATTGATGAACTATTGAGATTTTTTTGTTTCCCGCACTCTGATTGATTCCTGGTGCCCAGTAAATGTACGAAAAGCCCTGCACATGTGAAACGGTTCCCAGCTACATAAATGGGGAAAACATCTCAAAAGGACAATCAATAAAGACCTGATTCTCCCTCAGAAATCCAAACATCTGTTCCAAGTGGTTGTCAGAGGTTGTGGCACACAAGGGAAAACAAATGGGGTAGCTGTGATGAACCTACCCTGAAGTTGCCCCTGATATGGGGTCTCAGTTATAGATTTGAGTAAATGTTAAGTGCTCAGAAGAGAAAGAACAATGATTTCAAGGATTTTACTGGTGCTTGGACTAGGTACCTGCTTTGAATCTATGTGGTGCTCACTGCTGGCCAGGCCTTGAACATGTGGGATCCCTAGGTGAATTGTGAGGACAAAGCTGCAACTATTGCAGAGCATATTGATGGCTTTAATGCTTTTTTCAGCTGGAACAAGTGCTGATACATTTGAATGCATTTGCATTTTGAAATGGTTTCAGAATACTCCAGCAATATTTGGGTTTTTTGTGGAATCACTGAAAAGGGGGTCTGGGAAGCAGGGAGGAACCTTGTCCATGATCGTGCTGTTCTTACATAGCCACAAATGGAGATGCTGTATGTCCTTGGGGCAGTCAATTTGAGTGTTTCATTACCCTTAGGAATTTCATAGTAAATCCTGTATACAAGTACTGGAATTAAAATTGTGCTGACTAATGATATATTACAGCAGGATGTATAACCTCATTTGGTGAGGTCTAGCATTATCCTATGAAAACACAATGAGTACACAGACTTGGCTATCCAAGCACATGACTTAACCATCATTTTAAATTGACTTAAGCACAAGTTACTTCTAGAATGGGCTATCTCACTGTCCTGGGTTTAGCAGTAGCATTTTTAATTCTTCATAGTATCTGGTGCAGCTGTGTTTTGATTTTCAGTTGGGAACAAAACTGATAACAGGAATGTTTTTAGTTACTGCTCAAATGTTTACTCTGAACAAGGACTTTGTGAGCCTCATGCTCTGCCGGGGAGGAGGGGAGGCCGGGAGGAAGCAGAGACAGGACACCTGACCCAAACTGACCAAAGAGGTATTCCATACCACAGCATGTCATGCCCAGGATGTAACTGGGAGTTACCCTGAAGAGCGGGTACTTGGGGGGAGTTGGAGGAGGTATCGGTCGGTGATTGGTTGGGGTGGGGTGTTGTGAGTTATCTGTTGGTGGTTGGTGAGATGCTGTATTCTTTTCCCTTGTTATTTCCTTTATCATTATTATTGGTGGTAGCAGCAGTGATTTGTGTTCTACCTTATAANGGTTGGTGAGATGCTGTATTCTTTTCCCTTGTTATTTCCTTTATCATTATTATTGGTGGTAGCAGCAGTGATTTGTGTTCTACCTTAGTTACTAAACTGTTCTTATCTCAACCTGTGGGAGTTGCATTCTTTTGATTCTCCTCCCCATCCCTCTGGAAGCAGGGGAGGGCAGGAAAAGGGGGTTGAGTAAGTGAATGAGTTGCATGGCTGGGTTTAAACCAAGACACTCACCTTCTCCTGCCTCCTGCCCAAATATCTCTACTTGCTGCCTCCTGGGTATTCATACAGCCAGATGAGCTGTATGGCAATCGAGTCCTTCCCCTTCCATGCCTCACCCAAAGAAGGGATATTTTCTGGTGGATCAGGTCCCTGGTCTGGATGGCTGTAAATCTGCAGGAGTGCTCACATTGGCACCAGCAGCAGTGATGAAGCTAAAGGATGTGGCTCTTCTGAGAGCACCAACAGAATCATAAAATCATAGAATCATAGCATAGTTTGGGTTGGAAAGGACCTTCAAAGGTCATGTAGTCTATCTCCCCTGCAGTGAGCAGCACGTCTTCAACTAGATTGGGTTGCTCAGAGCCACATCCAGCCTGGCTGTGAATGTCTCCAGGGATGGCACGTCCACCACCTCTCTGGGCAACCTGTGCCAGTGTTTCACCACACTCACTGTAAAAAATCTCTTTCACACATCCAGCCTGAAACCCTTTTAGTTTAAAACAATCCCCCCCCATCCTAAACAGTGTCCCAGCATGGTTCTGCTGTCAGACTTCCTGTGCCTGTGCTGGGAGAGCAGGATCTCTTGGACATCAACAGAAGCAAGCCAGGAATGAGTTAAGAACTGAGCTGCCCTGGATTATTTCCCAAAATTTCAGGGCCTATTCCTAGCTTTGGGCTGTTGGTTTGGGTTTTTTTTAATCTTTCATCTGTGCTTAACTCAACTTTTTGTCCTATTCTCCTTAAGCCCAGCTTGGGGCAACTTCCAGGTTAAGCAGGTGATAATGCAGCCTTTCCCTGCTGTGCAGTAAGGTTTTTTCCTTTCCAGGACACAGAATTGTACTGTTAGATGCAAAGGCAGTTGACAAGCACAGACATGGATGAACACTGTAGAACTTAAGGCACAAAATCAACATGAAGGCTGCCAAACAAAAAAAATAGCAAAAGAAAATAGCCATCTGCAAGGCAAACCACAGCAACCCAGTCTAATTGCCTAATTCAAAGTCTCCAGCTAAATAAAGATAGCTCTGTAGTTGCCTGAAGCAGTTCATCACTACAAAAGGCTCAGAAACACACAAACAAAACTCTGTGTGGGGAAAGGAGTGTGGGAGGAAGAAGTCTTCAGAGTAATCACAGAAATGATGAAATCAGTGTTTTTCCCACTTAGGCGGTAAAATTAGAAAATAATAACAATAATAGTGATAATGGTAATAATGCTTTGCTGTATTTACTGAAATAACACCAACCTGGACCAGAGATGCACCTCCATAGATGATGACCCATGCCGTGTATACAGCATGGCCTGCGTTCTGAAGTGGCTTTAGGGAGTCCCCTGACACCAGGCAGGGTCCTCGTGGTGTATCAGAACCGTACATCTGCTTTTTCCCTCCTCCCTGCTATGGCCTCTGGGAAGCAAAACACAGTGTACAGTCCCACACTCCAAAGTATATCACTGGAAACTGTGCTTTTACAATGACTCTCAGGACTTCTGTGGTGTTTTTCTAAACTGGATGGTTACATTACCTCAGTATGGAAATTAATGACAGTTAAATATAAGTTGAGAATTAGTGTCTGCCAACTTGATATCATGTAGCCCTTAGCAGGATTTTTAAGCTGTTTCTTGTGGAAATCATTATGCTTCAATTACACTCCTTCAGCTTTGTCAGGTAGCATATAACCTGTGTATGTTGTTTTTCGCATTAAAGCTTGGCATTGTAACAGTGAAAAAACACGGCGTTTGCAGTAGAAATGCCAAAATCCTGGAGGCTGCTCCACAGGCAGATGGTAGGAATCTAAGCAAATAAAATGCAAGAGGTGTGTTTTGAGGTTGCTGCATTTGATTTTAGGTATTTTTTTCAGTGTATACAATATACTGGAATACATGTTAAAGCCCTGGCAATGCTCTATAGAACAGGTGCCATTCTTAGCATTTGAGCAATAACACAGAGATTCAAAAAGAAGATCATTGTGAATCATAAGGATGATTTGGAAAGAACATAGAAAATACTGTCTCTTCAGCAATCAAGAAGAGCTCCAATCACTTCCCAGGATGCAGTTTCCAACCTTCATCCTGCGTAATGAAGTGAGCCAGGTTACACATGTGAACGAATACTTATTTAATAATGTTGCCATAGATTTTCCAAGTGCATTAGTAATCCAATAAAATAATTTCCATGCTTCAATTAGATACATGTGTATTTCTCCCCCCCCCC
>NDXB01005653.1:17333-37625 GCA_002631895.1 Agapornis roseicollis | reverse complement strand
TATTTTCCTGCTTCAATTAGATACATGTGTATTTCTCCCCCCCCCCCCATCTAATCAGGACAAGCTGAATTACATCAGACGTAGTTGTAAGATAGCAGAGCATTGCTTTGCTCTGCAGGCAGTAGACATTCCTGTTGCAGGCAGAAGATTATAACCTGTCAAGTCAAAGTCTTAATCTCTTCTCAGTCATGAGTCAGTGATGAAATGGCAGTCAGAGCATGCACAGGCAGCAGGAGAAAGGTTTGTTGTGGCTAATGAGAACACTAAAGGAGAAAAAAAATCAACCGACTTTTACTGAAAATATAGAGGACTACAGTATGAGGAACAAACTTTTATGGCAGTACTCACAAGAAAATTAGAAATAAACAACCTAGCCGTGCTATGGGGAGAGTGGCTTATTTAAAACCATCTATTAATTTTGATGAATATGCTGTAAGTGTTTTGACAGAAAAAGGAACATGTTGTGTCATGCTAATCTATGTACCTAGGGGATTCACAAATCCTGTAGCTAATATAAGAAAGGTGAAGATCAGCTGGGTAAAAGCACTGTTGACAAACAGCTGATCATTGCTGAACTACTTAGTGGTAGAATCATTGCAACTACTAATATTGTATCTCTTATAATAATAATATTGTACAGCCTAATATATTCATTCAGGCATGGTGCAAACTCAGAATTAATTTCTCTCCTTCCCTTCAGCCAAAATAGAACATCTGTTTCTTCTTTTGATTTTTTGTTTAAGAGATTCCTAAAAATGTAACTCAGACTAGCACTGTTCTGCCTTCTTTTTCATGAAGCAGGGATATGCTTCTGCTAGCATGTACGTCAGACTAGAGATAAAGTCAGGCATGCATCTTTTCATGGAAGCTCCTTTTTTTTCACTAACAGGCCATAAGACAGAAATCCTGCAGCCAAAATCTATGGCCCAAAATACTAGGGAGGACAATGGAGAAAGCCTGGCAGGAGACACTGGCTCCAGCCATGGAAGACTGCAATACTTCTACTCACTTAAAAACCTGTAGAAAGGCTGTTTAATAATATTTTCCAAGACAATTGCTGGCTGGAAGTGTTTTAAGGTGTGATAGGTTGTACCAACTGCTTAGGGTATGTAGTTTGTGAATATTTGTTTTCCACTGCCTAAATAGCAACCTTATAGTTAGAGGGCTCAAGCAGAAAGCTGGAGAGGTTGATTCTAGGAATGCTTCAGAGTCTCCTTAAAAGAATGTCTCCTCTAAGGAGACTGGTCTAGCCACCCCAGTGCCTGCCAGTGCAGCACCCGCAGCTTCTACTGAAGGCACGCTGTGAGAAGCTGGATATATAAACCCAAATAAAGCACTGCAATGACACTGCTACACTGCTTCTAGCTTTTGTTCAGAGTCAGGAAAGGCAGTGCTGAACAAGGCTTGCTGCTTTGGATTCAATTTGGGTATCTTCTGCAAAAGCCAAAGGTTTTTTTGACTGCTTTTCTGAGGTGCCTCCAGCAGCGCTGTATATAGGAAATGTAGTTGCCTAACCACGGGCTTGGGGTTCAGCTCTGAAAAGGGAGGGCAGTCAAAGTGGATTTATTAACTCTACCTATAATTGCCTCATTTCCTACTGCTACAGTGCTGTACTATATATCTTTCCAGGGATAATTTAGATGGATGAATATAAGTGCACTGTTGCTAGAAAAAATATGAGTGTGAAGTGCACTTATATATCAAAAAATATCCATGGATAGATAACTCAACAACAGCATACCTGAGCTGAAGGACCATTTCACATAGCACCAAACACTGGTACAATCTTTTTCATATGCTCTACCTCTCTAAATTTTTTCAGGCACCTTGTGTTTTCTGGAGCAGATGCTTTAGATCCAGCCTCATCATCAGAAAGCACATAATTTAGCAGGTGTATCTTACGAAACTCAATTTCTGCCTGTTTCTTCTTGGATTCATTAAGCTACTTCTTCCATTCTCAGGATGATCCATGGCAGATTGCAATCTTCTCCCATTTACAACATACCCGTGGCCTTTTATTGTCTGTTCTTTAAAGATTAATTACTAATGTACTAACCCACAGAAGGCAGCATATAGCTACACATCATTTCTTCTAATGCTAAAGGTTCTTTCTGAGGTCAGTCTGGTGAGTTTTTGAGAATCAATACAGAGGGGCTTAGGAATAAGGATCATTACAAATGCCCTAAATGATTAGTGATTAATTTAACATTAGCTAGGATGCCATATTTAAAAGTAGTAACATACTTCCACTTTTTAAATGCAAAATATTACTTGTACTACAAGTAATATCCCTCAATACCATACCTTGCACATAGCATAGGGCCAAAATACATAATTTAATTAAAAACTTTTAATTAATATGTAATTAATTATTAATTAATTTATCACATTTACATAGTAATGTGTGATGGAGGGGCATTTTCAGGTTGTGGGGCAGATGAAGATTGAGCTATGTAATAAAATTCATGCATAAATTACTAACAGTACCCTACCTAAGGCTGATACATTGACTAACCCTCCTATGAACATCAATCAGGTCAGTGCACTAAGAGGTTACTAACTAGCTAATGCTTGTGGTGTTTTCCTTATGGTAGTTTGAAAGGAAAACAACCCAAATGTGGATGGTATTTTCACTATTGCAAGAAACATATGGCCCCATTTTGCAACATTTCTCTGAACTCGACTTTAGGAAACAGTTTTATGAAGTGCTGATACTCAGGCTCTTGGTGGTGTTGAGAAATGAGCAAGGCCAGAATGGCAGAATAGCTTTAAAGCTGACTGCAGTTAAAGAGTAACCTGTGTTTATTGAACCTGACAGTGCTCTGCTCACCTCCCATTACAATTAGAAAGTTAAATATGGGACAACACCTGTAGGTAAAAGCTCCTAAATCATCTGTGAACTATCCACTTCTTTGAAGCTTGTTAAATGGAGGCAATCTAGCCAGGCACTCAACAGATTAACCAATATGCATATTTGTCGAAGCAAATTAAATTCTGCAGCAGTCTTATCACTGTATAAACCTTGCTGAGCTGAACCTCCTGGAAAATGACATAAGCCTCAGTGGGGAGGAGATGCTAAATTGTGCCTTATCCTGAAAAATTACTACAGATAATCTCATTTTTACACTTAAAAAAGTGTCATTTTTGTACACACATGATGATGTGTTTTTAACCTCTGCTCTGTTGTGTCAAACCATACGGCACAAAGTTTGGGAGGAGCAGTGTCTCCTACTACAGATTTGTAAAAGTACTTCAGATAATGGGACTTTCATCTTAGTAGTATTGCAATGAATTATTATAAATATTTTGTAATTATGAATGTCTTATACTTGCACATGGAATGTTTCTTCTCATATGTTATTTAGACAAAGCTGCTAAGTGCAGCAAAACTGCATGAATGCCCCAGAGCTAGATGGCTGTTCTACACATAAAAGCTTGTTCATTTAAATTGCACATGTTTAGAGAGGGCTTTTGGATTTCCCAGTTAAAAACCAGCTTAGTACAGAAATACCCAAAGAAATTAGGACTGGAGGGCACTTCTAGACTATGTCTATACAAGAAACAGGGCCATGACTTCTTCCTTTGTCCTGAGTGCAAATACCATGTTGTAGGTGAATACTTTCCCTCCTGAATGTGACAGCCACAGTGGCTGTCTTTGGAGTCTTTTGGAGTGGCAGAATCTTTGGAGGTTAGGTCCCCAGGACAGTGACCAGTGCAGGACTGAGCTCCAGTGGGGATGTTACTGGTAGCTTAGCAAGTAGTTTGGTACCAGTGCTTGAGCCTGCTGCCAGTGCTGGAGAGCATAGGGGGATAGATGTAGCCTGGGAGGTTCCTGGTTTATCTTGCCTTTGGGCTAGGAATAAACAAATATCTGCAGAGGATTCCGCAGCCTCCCTAACCATTTCTCTATGTATTTTGCCACTTATCTATCCCTATTGTTGGAAATATTTTCACCACGTTTAATCAAAATCTGCTTTGCTTGAGTTTAAGCTCATTATTCCCAGTGCATACCACATGAGATTGAGCGTGCATTATTTCCCTCAGCTTCATTGTCACTTCTGCATTTTGTGGATGAAATATTTCTGGTTCCTTTAGTCTCTCCCTGTAGGTTATTACAGAAATGGCATGTCTTTTAGACCTCCAATCATTCCAGTTGCTTCCCTCCAATTTTTGCCAAGTTGGTCCAATCTTCTGGAGTCTCACACTCCTAACAGGCGCCTTACCAACAGAATCTTGCACAGTAGAAAGACTTTGTGTCACATATGCATGACATTCTTCTTGATACATCCCACTATGATATAGTTTTTTTTTCACCACGGCATGCTTCTGACTTATGCTCAGTCTGTGATTCAGATCCCACTGGTCCTTGTTGGTAAAACTGCTGTCAAATTCACTTTTTCCAATAATGTATTTAAGCAGCTGACTACTCCAGAAGAATATGGAGTGTTTGCATTTTTTTTATTGAATCGTATCCTGTGATATACATATAAAACTGATTAAACATTTTTTGCTGATGCTCTACATTTTGCTGATCTTTCTTCAATGTCTGCATCTTCCAATATTCCATGGTTTTCATTTACCAGATTTTGAGTGGCAACTTGGCATATACTTAAGGTTTGAAAAGTATGTTCAGCAGTCCTGTAAAGATTGTCCAGAAAGGCACCTGAGCAGATTGCTTTACTTTTGCTCCTCATTTTGTTTGCTGTTCAGACCGCAGCTGATAGCTTTCACCAGCTAGCCCTCTTGATTGTTTATGCTGCCTCCATAAAAATAGCTTTTATCTTGGAAGAACATGCACCAGGATAGCATCAGTTACTTAATACTTTTAACAATCCTGTGCTCTTGACATCCCTTGTTATAGCCAGAGAGACCACAGACTCTTTCCATGCTAAACAGCTCAGTATCTTTCCTGCTTTCCAAAAGGAGGCAACTAACGTCTTGGGAAGTTTAGCGTATCTTGTACAACAGCATCAGGTTTTAGCTGCACATCCATGCCATCTTTTAAACAGTCCTGAGCTCACTCGGCATACATCTTTTGACAGAATGCTTTGAGGTGCAGGGCTGAAGAGACGTGAGGCAAAGCAGGACTATTGGCACCCAAAATGCCAAGTGATTGTTTTCTGTCTAGCTTGCTCTTTTTTCCACTTTCCCCCCCCTAGATGCAAGCACCTGAGTGCCATCACTCACCACTAATTGCCAAGCAAAATGGGTAACACACATTCTGTCCCTTCTGTACAGGCTAGCCAAGCTATGCAGAATAACTTATTATCATTCTTCATTATTTCTTGAGTGCAAGTGAAATGGAGTGTGCAGCAGAGGTGACAGGTACCAGTCTGGGAGACAACTGGTACAGAATATTAATCTAGTTATTGTGAGTGTCTCACTCTCTAACCAATGCTCCTTTTGCTATTTTTGTTTGTCTCTTTTTATGGAGTAATACAAATACTTTATCTGTGTCACTCATTTTCTCCCTTTGTATTAACCAAGGGGTTAATACTTCTGTGTAAGCAGAGTGGGATTCAAGGGCAAAACAGCAATCAATATTACTAGAGGCTGTGGGATGTTAATTGTTCAGCCCTGCTTCATGCTTTGTTTTGCTTTTGGTTTGTTGTTTGGTTTGTTGTTTTTCTTTTCAAATCTTTTCCTTTATTGATTCCCTACCTCCCTACTAATCCCTCCCAGAAAAAAAGGGAAGGCTGTCCACATCTTTCTAAATAAAAGTGACAGCTTGGGTGGTAGAGCTCAGATGAGCAATCATAGGTTATTTGTACCAGGAATTGCTGATGTTATTGAGGGCAAGTGCAAGTAAACAGAGGTTACCTACTTCTTTTTTAGTTGCTACCTATCCTCAACACAAAGTAGTATGACAGCACAGCGTGTGTATCCCAACATGACAGAATAGAATGCACAAGAGATGCTCAGGGATGTTGTACTTGGTACTTGAGAGTGCTCTGAATTTCTGACTGCTTTCTGAGACCCAATAGTAGGCACACAGACTGCCTACCTTTGCAAACTGGAGTCCTTCCACAGAGACTGAAGAGCCTGGCATCCTTTCACACCACTGCGGCTACAAGAGCAGCTGGGAGAGATGGAAACCAATGGTGCCTGGTCCCATGCAAACTGCCAAGATGTGCACTCAGGAGGAGGCCAATGGGCAGGTTTATCCTGAGGACACTAGCTGCACAGCCATAGGCAGGACTTAGGAAAGGAGAGGAGGTTCCTATGGACAGCAATACACAGGGGTCCTAATTAGCCTTCTTGTCTGGGAGCAGCTACATAAATGTATCATGTGATCCTACTCCATGTGTGTAAGGTGAGAGTTTGGAGAAATTCCACCACACAGGAATGTGTCCACCTCTGACAGACTTCAATGCACCACAGCCACTACTGCAGAAATGTGGCTACAGCCGCATGCCATACTTGGATCTCTGCTCTGAGGCAGGAAGAGGTTGTCATTGTGCATACTTACTTTGTAGGAAATCATACAAATTAATTTTTCTTTCTATTTTTTAATCCCTCTCCTGAACCATTTACCTCGTACCTGAGTGTAGCTTGGCCTGTGAAACTCATGAGTATGCAACAATCTCCTCTTGAAATGCAAGGCTTCCAAAGTTTCCTTATCAGAGTGTTTCAGGCTATACACAGATTATATCACAAGCAAGAAGGACCAAAGCAAACACTCCAATGTTACAAATATTTGCTTTGTCTCATTATTTTATACAGCTAGCATTACAATTACTGCTTTGACCACAGGTATTACAGCTGGGGAAGAGGAGGTGACCAGTGAGCCAGTCATTTCTCTTTTACAAGAAAGGACAAACAGGAAAAAGCAGCCCTAGGTAACAAACATTTCTGAAAACCATACTCTGAGGAACTTTTNTTCATGTCTGGAAAAAAAGCTTTGGCAAATATTTAAGGTCTACAAAATCCTTTTGGGCTTAATAAAGTTATAAACTTAAGGGGGTAACAAACATTTCTGAAAACCATGCTCTGAGGAACTTTTTGGTAAAGGCAAAACAAATGAAAAAAGGGGGTTTTGGAGCATCAAAAGGATGTCTGGAAGAACAGAAAGTCAGCAGTGCTGAGAATGACGGATCGACACAGACACGGTGTCTTTGGAGTATGGAACATCAATATCACAAACAGATGAAAAGGGATTGAAAATGAAAACAAAATCGCAATGTGTCTGGGGAGACAAGGAAGTTAACAGTCAGAGGGAGGGGCATTAATTAGGACATGCAAAGTAGAAAATCATTTAGAGACACAGAACCCATTAACAGCTCATCGCCCCAAGCTAAATTTAAATAGGAGACACAAAAATGGCACTTCTACACTGTCTGACACACACCCGCTACCACTGTGATGAAAGCAGAGCTTAGTTCTGCAGTTGTTTATGAACTGTGGCAGCATCCCCTGAGCTGCTTTTGCTTATTGATGGGGAGGATGGCCACACTGATCTAGGCAAGGCAATGCATAGGCCTGGAGTACCCACACCAGAGGGGTGAAACCTTCTGCAAGCTGAGCGGGCTGTCAAGGCTCCTCATTGATGAGACACTCTTGTCCTACAAAAGTACTATTAAATAACGCAGTGCCTTCAGACTCCTCAGATGCAGTCACCAGACACGTGGCAGACAATCTGGTTGATGGAAGTTTCCAATAATCGTGCAAAAGAGAAGCCCTGTGACAGTGAATTTTGCTGTTGTGCCTGTGGCAAAGTCTTATGGCTCACCAACAAGATGCCTTGCAGAGCTCTTAAATGGCGGGGCAGACGGTAGACAAAGACTGTCTAGTGCTGCAAAAATAATGGAGTCTATCACTACACCCACCAGAGATTCCCTGGCAACTCCTAACTCAGGTATTTTGTTAGCAAGCCAAGGAATACAAGCATGAAACAACTCCTGTGATTCTGAGAGCATGTAAAGTCTAATGTGCATTTCAATAAGGAAATAAAATCACCAACTGATGTGTACTTTGCAGGTTAAAACAATTCTGTGCTGCTGAAGATCTCCAGCTATGAGTCTTCCACTCAACTAATTTCTTCCTGAACACATTGATGGGTGAAGCAGAAATCACCAAAACTACGTACACGTGAATCCCTTAAAGAGCAAATGCCTCTAGTGAATAACAGACAGGAAACTGAATGAGATTTCATGACACATACTGGATTGTTTCAGAGACCTGTAACTTCTTATTTCCAAAGTTTTTCAGAAGAGAATATGGAAACAACTAAGAGAGGCTGCTACGAAACAGTGGAAAGCCATGGAGAAGAGGCAAGCTGCAGGGATCCTTCCTTCAAGTAGCCTCTGGAAAATGAAATCTTGTGGAGAGCAGCATAAAAAGGGTCTTGGTTTTGGCCACTTTAGTATTTGACAGCATAGGAAAATGGGGATTTAGGCTATTGCTCACAATAACAAGCTTAAACTTTGTTTCCTAAACAGCAAGCATGGCTAGATAACAATCTTTAGCCACAGAAATGTTCACGCTAACATTGTGGCCAGCAGTAACAGAAGGTCAATTGTTTAGGAAGAGAATATACCTGCTGTCAAGCAGGGTAACTGAAGGTGAATAGACAAGTAGTGCTGAGTGCCTCAAACCTGCGAGGGCTACTGCATAAACCTCCTGAAAAATTACTCCAGATGCTCTCCAGTATTTTCTTTGACTAGAAAACAGGTTAGGACCATGCAACATGTGCATAGGAAGTGGATACAGCGTCACATTATTACATTCACAAGAGATCCCCACATCCACTGTTTGGGAAAGAAACATAGGAAAGTACAGATGATGCAACTGTTCTCTGCCTTTGGTGTTTCTTAATTTCCTTATCCTGTAACCTGATACAATATTCTTGTTAGAGAGACCACTCAGAGAGCACAATATTAGTGTTGTTGTATTTTATCTCCCCTTTGGTTCTATTGATCAACCTTTAGCTTTAGGTGAAGTGCAGCATTGTGGTTTTGATTTAGCGACTGGAAGATCCCTCACCTGTGAAGCCTGATCTCTTACGTCTTGAATTAATTCCTCAAAGTAGGTCTGGAGCTGGGGCTGCAGGGTTGGGAGGAATTGTTCCTCCCTCTGCCGTGTTAACTTTTGTCTTTGTTATGGGTGTATCCATTAACAGCTCCCTTGTGGCATAGAAAAGTATTTGCGAGGAAACTTCTTGCTCCAGGAAATGCTCTCATACGCCTCCAGCCACTCAGGAGCAAAGTAGAGATTGTGCCCACACAGAGCTGCATTGCTCCTTCCCAGGATATTAGCAGATCTAAACATTTTTGCTCAACTTTGACTTTTAAACAACTAGATCTTTCTTTCAAATGAAGCAAAATCATTGCAGGAAAGATTCTTGGCAGCACTTTTTGCCCTGGCTTCCTGAGGAATGCACTTGCTTTAGAAACTGAATGAAAAACCAATGGCACATAAAGCTGCCTTATGACAGTGCTGGCAGTTCTACCATTTTCTCATCTGCCTATCATTACCAACCACTACGCATTATGTTAGAATTGTAACTTTGAAATGATAACCTCTGAGGACATGCTTTTTAACCTCTACTACCTCATTTTCTACTCTGAGAGTACTGCAGAAGTGCCATTTGAATAGCGAGTGCCAGCTCTTAAATGTGTGCAGTGATCTTAATATATGATTAATAATAGTACTGAAAAAGTTCTTCAGCTGAGACTGTCTGCATTCTCACACTCAGAGTCAGTAAGAATATTTTGGTCATCTGTACACCTGGTATTTGCTACAGCAGGGAACAAAGCTCTCAGTGTTTCCAGCCAACTTAGGTCCAGTGTGTAACACCTTAGGGTTCTTTTGGCTTCAGAAAATATCCATATGATGACAATTTGGGTATTCCCACTTTCTATCCCACAGATCAGCAAGTATGATGCTTAGTATGGCTTTAAGAAGCATCTCATGTAGTATTTACCTTCTTTTGCAGTAATCCATTTTCTTTTCTCAGCAACCAAAACTAGCCTGTAAAGATGAAAATGTTCCTGCTCTAAACAGGAAAGTTTCATGTTTTGTGGTTGAGAACGTCAGCACCAGACTTCCAGCATGACAAGCAGAGCTGAACACCCAAATTATAGGCCACTCCAAACTGAAAAGTTTAAAAGAGCCACTCCCCTCTTTCAAAAACTCCTCTGCATCTTTTTGGTTTCCCTAAGAACAAGTTGCTGATGATGGTATTTTCCTACTGTACTTAACACCAGCCTGGATTTATAAAAGCCAGGCAGGCAACATTACCCAGCTGCAGCTGGAAGCAAGATTTGCTTGGGTACTGGTGGAGAAGGCTGCCCAGTGAGTAAGAAAGGCTCCTTGCAGAAACAGACTTGTACCCTGGGATGCTCTCTCAAGCTCTGCCTGCGGCTGAGCTTCGAGTATGACCTACACTGATGCCTAGTTGCAGTTACTCAGTATCTCTGAAAATCATGTGATCCCTACACACAGATAAGAGCTTAACTTTGTATGCTTCGCTTTGAAGAACTGATGCTTTTTTAGATGAAAATCTAAAAGCTACCATAGCATTTAAGACCAATAATAAGATTTAATTTCTTGATCATATTAGATGATGATCTCTTTAGTGGCACAAACTGAGCTTTAGCTAAACAGCTTGATGAGGCTTCAATGCCTCATGCTAGCCTCTTATTCAGCCATGTGTCAAACGCAGAGAGCCGAGAAGTTTGAACTGCCACCATGGCCACACGGGCCTACCAAACAGCAGCACAGATTTGACCAAAATAGGTATGCCCAGGTAATTATGGCTCATGATCCATGCTCCCTTCCCCTTCTCTGCCTTTTGCTGCCTTAAGACATCCTTGGCCAGTCGGTGCGTGCAGGTGATGGTCTCCACAGCTGTACCCAAGCTTTGAGACACCAGGCACTTCCGTTTGGGATACTGGGCACTTCCAGTTGCAGATCTGCACGTGCATAGCTTCTGGCACTTGTCACGGGCAAACTATTTACTAACAGGGACGTTTCCAGTCCCCAAACCAGCATCTGTGTAACACTGGCTGGTTATTTGCCATCATAGGCATATTTTGGTGACTGTAATGGACTGCTGGTGGTATCAGTCAGTGCCTCCTGAGGATACAAGGCTGCTAAAAACACTAGCACTAACTGATGCCTTTTAGAAGCACAGCCATCTCCAAATGGCTAATTGTTGCACTAACTGCTGACAGTACGAAATACTCGCTCTCTATTTGGGTTCACCTCCCTGAAACCATTCACCCCCCTCCTCCTAAGAGAAGAAAACGATCGCATTCTGCTCTTTACTGCTGCAGGTATACAGTATTTATAAATGCCGTGTGCATGGTGAGGCAATACCGCCCTTCCTTAACGGGAAAACAACATCAGCCACCCAGAACGCCAGCCTCCCTGGGGAGCTCCCAGGGACCGCCCTACCGCGGCCACATGTCGCTCCCACAGCAACGGAGCAGCCTCACCGGGGTGTCCCAGTGGCTCCGCTGCCGGCACCTCGGCTCCCCCGAGGTACCCCACGCTCGGATCCGCTCTGCCGGTGCGGAGGGGCGGGCCGTGCTGTCTCGTGTCGAGCCGAGCAGAGCCGTGCCGTGCCGTGCCGCCCCTCAGCTGTCCCCGCCCTCTGCCGGTCTGAGCCCAGCCCTCCCGGCGGCGGGGCTGGCTGCGCTGCTGTGCCATGCGAGGCTTTAAACGGCAGGTGCGGGGGAGAGAAGCAGACGCGCAACCGGCGGCTGCGGCGGCCCGGCGGTAGGGCGCCTTTCGGCTCGGCGGCAGCCGCGGCGGAGAGGAGCGGAGCAGAGCAGAGCAGAGCATGTCGGTGGTGACCGGGAGCAGCGAGGCGGCGGCGGCAGCAGCAGCGGGGGGCGGCGGCGGCGGCGGAAACCGCGTTTTCTTCCAGAGCCCCCGCGGCGGCGGCGGGAGCGGCGGCTCCTCCGGTGGCTCCTCCCGGGAGGACTCGGTGTCGGCGGTGGTGCAGGTCCAGCAGCGGCGCCACCAGCAGGGGAAAGTCACGGTGAAATACGATCGGAAAGAGCTGCGGAAGCGGCTGGTGCTGGAGGAGTGGATCGTGGAGCAGCTGGGGCAGCTCTACGGCTGCGAGGTGCGGGGCAGAGATAGAGTAGCGGGTCGCCGGTGGGGCTGCTGCTACCACAGCCCGCCCTGCCCGCCGCTGCACCCTCGTCCGCGGCGCCCTCCTGCCGCCCCGAGCCGCACGCCGGCCGCGGGCAGGGGAGGGCTGCCGCTGCCACCTCCAAATGACATTCCCGAGCCGCCGCCCCTCGCCTCCGCCGTGCCCCTCCGGCGGAACGGGGGAACGTGTCCCCTGTCCGGCAGAAAGGGTGACCCCGTCCCCCCCGAGGTGAACGGGACAGGACCGCCCTTGGGGGCCGGCGGTGGCTGCCACAAGGGGGGTCCCGGCGGCTGCGGCAGGGCCGGGGGTGCTCGGGCGGCGCCGGGCTCCGGAGGCGGTTGCTGGGCGGGAGCCGCGGGCCCCAGGCAGGGCGGGCCGGGGTGCGGCGGCTCCTTCCCAGGGATGGGGGCGGTCGATCCCCGTTAGCAGCGAGCTGGCCCTGTGCCGGGCCGGAGGGGAGAGCTGGGTGCGGGGAACAAGGCGGGGGAAGGTGGAGGAGGAGGCAGCTGCGCGGCGGCGGTGGCTGCTGCGAATGATGGACCCTAGTGCGGGTATGGTCACCGTTAGATCGTGGTTCCGTGTTACCCCCGGCCCCAGAAGCGGGGTAGGTAGTAGCCAGGAAATTACAGTTTGAGGATCATGAGGATGGAAATGGAACACACTCGGGGTCTGAGTGTTTAATTTGCAGGTATCAAGCGTGTTTTTCTGTCACTCTAGGCACAAAAGTATTTCCAGTTGAACAGGAGGATATTTCAAGTTTATTCGAAGGCACAGTAACTGCTCTACATAGAGATGACAGTGTTGTAAAGGGAGTACCAGTACATTGTTAAAGCTTCACTAGAAATGCAGACCTTCTAGTTTCCAAGGGATCCTACTGTAAAGTTACAAAGGATCAAAGCATCTAAACTGAGGTTCACAGGTAGTTTTTCCCATCAGTAGTCTAATTTGCTTTTTTTAATGACTTTTGAAGTGAGTGTGCATTTTGCAGTGAGCATCTCCGGAGCCAACATCTCACCCCAGGGTGCCCAGCTGCTCCGGAGCTGGGGAGGTGAGAGCTTGACAGTCCCGGAGGTGTGGATGTGAGGGCCTGAATATCAAACACATACATAATACAAATGCTTAAAGAAACTTCCTTTTATCTCAAAACCAGTTTATCAGAAATTTGTCAGAGGGACATGTAAAAAATGTGCATGTGACAAGTTAAACCTCCTTAACTATTCACATCCATCAACCAAAGGAAAGAAAGATACAAATAGAAACTCTGGTTAAAAATAAGCAGTTGTTACTCTTGGTTTAGGTGTGATTTTCCTCCCCAGCCTCATGATTGTTTAGACCATGTAGCCTGTAGGCTGCAAGAATTTCTCTAAGATCAGAAGTACTTGTGGCTGTTTGTATGAACTGATGGTTTTGTGTCTGCATGAGCTGACAATGTGGTTAGTATCTGGCCTACTGGATCTATTGCCTCTCACTTGACTCCCATTCAAAATCACCAGGCCTGTAAGGGGTGTGTGCTGGCATTCTTCTGTATGCTCTTGGCATACAGAGGAATGTAATACATGGGACCAAACTGAGGTTCAGAGGAGCTATTGCTGTTCTTCATGGGATTCAAATAACTGTCTTGTTGGAGGAAAAAATCCTTTCAGTTTTTGCCTTACTGTGGTTGCCACCTCCAACTGAAATAGAAGGACTCCACCCTATTAAGATGGGGGCTTTATATGGCTGCATAAAAAGACAGTTTGGTTTCCGAGGTGACTTTTAGGAGGGAAATGGTTTGACACATCAGATTAAAAAGTTTCTAGCTTTGAAGGTTGAGGGCAGAATGTGTAGGTCTTCATTGCTGTTATGCATGAGCTCTATCCAGTGTCAGCATGGATGACAGTAATGAAAAGGTCAAGCAATTCATATGCTATCAGAATAAAGTTGAAGGTACATGATGAGTGTAGTGATTAAAGACAATAGCAATTTAATGCAAGATGCTTTTCTTCAGTCTGCTTGAATTACATTTAGGCTTACAGTTGTAGCTCTCAGCCTAAAACTTAATCACCTGTGCAGACAGTTAATAACTCTGTCTGAAGGCAGGTGGGGTGTGTGTGTGTGTGTGTGTGTGTTGAGAATTGCTTGCTTTGACTTCCATGGGAGATCTGCCAGAGCTTCTTGATACAATGCCACTTAAATTCTGAAACAGTCTGAAATCTTCCAGAATGTTAGAAGCGGCCATCAAATTGCTAATTCTGGAAGAGCTAACCACTAGTGTTAGTGTTTCATTGCTGTTCTCATTTGGAGCTCTGTTTCTAAGGAGCAACGTGCTTCGTTCCTGGGAAGAACAGAAATAAGTAGAGGGCATTTGCAGTGTGGTACATTGAAAGTCTGCAAGAAGACCTGGGCGTTTCCTTGTGGAACTGCATAAAGGTAGTGCTTGCTCACTGTTTTCCATTTAAACAATGTTCTCTATTAAATTATGCTCAGATTCATCAGTAAGTGGGTACTTGCAGAAAGATTCCCTTTATTCACATCTAAACATGTATTCATAGTCTGTTAAGTGCTTGCAAGTTAAGTCAGCTATAAGCCTGTTTTGGCTTGATGACAAGGTTGGGAAATACAGAGATAGGTTGGTTTGTGTTTATTTTCTAGTGGAACTTGTCTTTAGCAGTAAGTACACTTTTAGTTTTAAAAACTGGACACCAAGCAGGATAATAGTGGTGGGGAAGTCGTTTTAAAGGAGCTCTTTGAGACTATTTTTAATGCTGACCACAGATTTGCGCTACAAAGACTAGCATTAGAAAGGTTATTTTCACATGATGCAGACCTCAGAGATAAAACCAAGCCTGAATGGTAAAGGGGTTCTGAGATGGAAAACTTCAGTAGAACCAGAGACACTTAAGTAGAATTTGTTTGGCACCAGAACGGGTCAGTCTGATGTACTCAGGTCAAGTGCTTCAGGTGAATGTCAGTCTGGCTCTTTATTCCTGCAGCTGCCTTATTTAAAAAATAAAGTTTTATAACCTGCTTTTCTTTTTCTGGTTTCTGTGAATGCTGGAACTGAAATTGTGCTCACCGGTTGGTATGTTGAAAATGCAGTGTTTTAATTGCAGGACTTGAACTGACTTCGGTGTTGACCTTCGCTAGGTATCATCTAAAAAGTAGTTTTTCCACGGATGCTTCATGTTTTGGCCTAAGTCCATTATTGGTTAAGAATTGCTAAATAATGCTGCACAGAACAACTTACATCATCACTATTCATTCCCTAATGATTTGCAACTTGTAGTTCAGCATGAAGTGATGACAGTCTGGTTTTCCAGATGTATGATCTGTGTTGTGCGCACCTGCCAAAATTGAACAACTTTATATAGGACAAAAAAAGGCCACTGCATTTGTCCCCAGAAAGCATTCAGCCTCGGAGGTGAATTACTGTGCTCAGGGGTCCTGTCTGCTTGCAATTACAGCATTTGCTATAAATGGCAGAATGCTGATGGAATGAGTGCATTGAGAGCACACAGATTTTTGCACAGCATTAGTAAACAAGGAAGAAAGATTTTTGCTTCTGCTATGGGTTTGATGATGAGTGTTTTTTGACATGGAGACCTGCATGTGCAAATCAAATGAGCCCTTAGGCGTTGCACTCCAGAAGTTGAATGTAAGACTTAGCTTTAATATGAGATCCTAGTGAGCTTAGTTGGGTAATCAGCTATTTTATTAGAGTGTTTCTGTTCACGTGTGCAAATCTGTGCTTGGCAAAGGATATGATGTTGGACTGGAAATAACAGGGCATTATGTTCAAGCTTATCTCTCTTCCATTCCAGTGCAAAATACCCTGCAACTCTGTTCCAAAATTCAGCATACAAGAAAATACAGCTAGAAGAGCTGCCCATAAAAGCTCCTCAAGCATTTCCTTTAAGAATAGAAAGCCATGGCAGACTGAGAGATGTCTTACATAAGATTCTCTTCCACCTCCCGAGTGGCATGAAGGTCTGAAATGGATAAAGGATTTAATGGTGGTAGGGCCAATCTTTGGCCGTTAGTTTCAAAAATCAAAGAAGGTATTGGTGGGATATGGGAGGGAGGGGAGCGATTTGACTTGATCCTGCATGGATTGAGCTCCCATTCCCTGGATGCTCTGTGACTGCAGTGCTGGAGAACCCTCTTTGGCCTTCTTTCTGAAGCTGCTGGGATATGCTAACACTGACAGCTTGTCCCTAATATAGCATCAGAGAGTCTGTTGGTCTGTGTGCACTTCAGTTTGAACTGGCTGGTGCTAGACAGGAGAAGGCAAAAGGAAGGCTCTTATCTAGGCTGGAGGAAGAGAATACTGAAGTAAAACTTCCTAGCTTTCCCCTCCTGCTGCGCAAATGTTTTGGCTGCAGTGGTGAAGCTAGTGGGAAGGTGTAAAAGATGGTCTGAGAGTTGTGGGGAAGGTGAGCTGTCTGTTTTGTCAGGTTTTTTGAGAAGGATGGGGTTTTGCTAGAGGAGTTTTAATCACTTACTGGGTTCAAAGCCCAAGGGTAGCTGCCTTGACTCTGTTCTCAAAGTGTTTTTCCAATGCTGAGTCTAGCTGCAGACTGATGTGTCTTGGTAGCCTACCAAGAGCAGTGCTGCACATGCTGAATAATGGCTGTACAGCACCTCTGTTCCTCTGTGCATTTGCATCCAAACAGGCATGTCTTGTGACTTGGTGGACTCAGTTGCAGCTGTTTCTCTCCCTGCTGTTTGGGACTGTATTTATATGGGGCACTGACCTTCCACGCAGTATGGGCCACCTTCTGCAGCCCACCAGCACAGGGGTCAGTGGTTCTGCATGCCCCACAGTGCCTGTCTGTCTGAGGCGGTTGCCATGGTTACCAGTGATCTGGTTTGCTCTGGGTATTGGAATAATGCTGAATAAAATGGTGCAAGGACTTCAGGGCCAAATGCTTCCTCCGCACACATCCTGGCCTTTCCAAAACAGCCTGGTCAGCATGCTGCAGAGGCTGCCATGAAGTGATGTGGACCTGATGTTATGATCAGGTACTGCTTATTCCTCAGGCAAAGGTGAGGTAATGCTTGAAATTCATTACTCATTTCTCAGAAAGGCCTTTGGTAAGGAGATCCACTGAGTAAAATGCTACCAAAACAAACTTTTGCTGACTGTCTGACTCTTTGAATAGACCTCCTCTAACTTGGACTAAGATCTCACAATGACAGTTGCACACAGGCTCCTTTCTAAATGGATTACAAGTGGAAAGAGACTGAGAAGAGGGGTCTGAGAATTAGAAAGTGGCACTCCTTAAAAGGATGCAAGTCAGTTGGAAATGTAATAAAGGATTTCCTTCTTCAGGAAATTGTCTGTTACATTCTAGATGCATTGGAGTAAAGTACTTGGAGGTCCATTAAATTCATTAGAAATATATTTGGATCATTTCTTTTGGACAACTATTACAGATGTCAGATCTCCATGCCGCACAGCATGAACTTTGGAGCATTTACTTGTTTGAAGGCAGGAATGCTGCTCAGTATACCCAGTTAAAGAGTTGCTCTGACCAGAGACCTACGAAGGACACGGGCAACATGGTGTAGCAAAGGCTTTTTATATCATGTAGCAATCACAGTAAAGTATCTGAATCCCAGAACTAGAAAATAGGAAGCCCAAAATGGCATATAAAACACATGCTGTTGTTTTCACAGAAGGAGTAGGTTTAGGTGCTTGTGAGGGTGCCAAGCACCTAAAAGATGGCTTTGAGGCCAGAGCCTTTTGCCTCTAAGTGTGCTGCTCAAACTCTTAGATTCTAAAGATCCTAATCTAGTGGGAAATGTACTGCCATTCAGCTGTTTTCCTCCTTTTTAAATGGAAAATTTGCACTACATCTCTACTACTAAAAGGAAGCTCAGCAAGGCCAAGTGCAAGGTCCTGCACATGGGTCAAAGCAGTCTCGAGTACAGGCAGGGCAGAGAAAGGCTGAAGAGCAGCCTGGAGGAGAAGGGCTTGCAGGTGTTTGTTGACCAGAAGCTCAACATGAGTGTGTGCTTGCAGCCCAGAAAGCCATCTGAATGCTGGCCTGCATCAAAAGTAGCTTGACCAGCAGGTCGAGGGAGGTGATTATCCCGCTTTACTCTGCTCCTGCAGTACGGCATTCAGCTCTGGAGTCCCCCAACACAAGAGGGATGTAGACCTGTTGGAGTGAGTCCAGAAGAAGGCCATAAAGATGGTCAGAGGGCATCTTTACTATGGACACAGGCTGAGAGTTGGGCTTGTTCAGCCTGGAGAAGAGAAGGCTTCAGGGAAACCTTAGAGCAGGCTTCCAGTACCTAAAAGGGGCCTACAAGAAAGCTAGAGAGGGACTTTTTACAAGGGTGTGTAGTGACAGGACAAGGGGGAATTGCTTCAAGCTAGAAAAGGGCAGATTTAGATTAGATATTAGGAAAAAATTGTTCAGTGTGAGGGTTGTGAGGTACTGGAGTGGGTTGTGAGGCACTGGACGAGGTTGTGGTTGCCAGATCCCTAGAAGCATTCAAAGCTAGATTGCATGGGGCTTTGAGCCCCAATCTGGCCCTGCCTGTGGCAGGGGTTGGAGTTGGATAGTCTTTAAGAACCCTTCCAACCCAAACCATTCTGTTATTCTAATGAAATTGTTTTTCTCTCACTTGAGCTTTGTACGGTCTGCACTGTTCATGCTTGGTTTTTTTGTATTAAGTAGCAGCAATATTCTTGACTGATAATTTAGAAGCTTTGCAGCATAAATCTTTATTTTCCATCAGCTGTTCCATAGCAAACCTTTTGTCTTTTTCCTCTCCATTCAAGATTCAACTGGTCTCTGCTGAAGCAGTAGGTGTGGTTGTTTTATAACAAGGCAAAGAAATTGATTGCTTACATCACTTAGATTTTTGTAACTGTACTTCTTATAAAACAGTAGCTTCCAACCATTGTGGCTACAAAGGCTCTTCTGCCTTTAGGCAAATTGCTTTACTTGGAGTCAGTGCTTGATTATTCAGAGTAACAAGGGAGGGGAGGGGAGGGGGTGGAAGAGAGAACATGGACACATTGGGGAAAACACGTGGAATAAAAAAAAACAGTTGTAAACTATGCTGCAAATCATGCAGTGACCACACAGCTGAAGGAGGAAGAGGGGGAATCGGTCATTAATCTAGCCCTTTTTCCCCACTCAAGTTCATCACACAAACTCACCTACATTGCTTTTGCTTTTGGACTTGAGTCTAGCTTGGATGTGTCTGTACTTGTAGTACAATTGAATTACAACATGGATGATCTATCCACAGCTGGGAGCTGGTAATATTGCACTCTGTTGAAGATGCTGGGCTGATGTACACTGCTAGTCCCTTGTCCCCTGTGTTCTGACAGAGTGGGGTCTCTCCCATTATCTTTGTAGCTTTGCATTAGCTGATCTAAACTGTGCTATGGAAGCAAATGCCTGAAACAAAAATAACCCTGTTTAAATGAGGAAAATATGTATTTCATGACACATCTGCCTGTTCTTAAAAGGCGTAGGGGATATTTCTAAATAGGTATTGTATCTAAATATATTCTACATGAAGCAAGACTTTATTTTACAGGTAGTATGATAGTTTAGTCTCATGACAACCTTAAACTAAATTTCTATTGATTCATGCCTTGCAACTGGTTGCTGAACTCCTGATTGTGTTCTTGTAGTTCTCCTTTTAGATTAGCTTATGTCCAGCCACTTGAAAGGTATTTTACTTGGCCCCAGATCCAACACCCCCCTCCCCCCCCAACAAAACCCTGAACAATTTTGTTGAGAATAGTCATGTATATGATGTGTGTGAGAGTAGAGGAGAAGCTGATGAAAAAAATAAGCTATCCCATCTCTAACCTGATTCAGTCTGAATTATGGTCACCTTGTCTCTTGTCACCACAGGTGATAAAGCAGCAGCACCAGCATCAATCCATTCATTCCAGCAGCCCTGTGTCTTGCCTGCAGTATTAGAAAGCCAAGTTTGCATTTTTCCCTTCCCTTTTTATTTCCCTTTCCTACATCTAACTCCAGAAACTTCTATTTGACAGCAGAAATTGAGTAGGTTAGACATGGCCATCCATCTGTGTCACCTCAGCGTTTGGCTGCCTGTCATAAGACATTGGCAATTCCTTTTGCTGTCCCCTCATGTGACACATGGAGTTATGAAAGTCAAGATTTCTAGAAGTTACTAAAGTTGGAAAAGGGGGGGATAAAATCTTTAATTGT